>SCLH01001989.1:21391-73187 GCA_004367855.1 Oikopleura vanhoeffeni | reverse complement strand
TTCAGGCACAGGGCTAGAAAAGAGCTGACGACTGCTGCCCCACCGCCTGTATCTGCCCACCAACAACCAAACAATCCAAACACTCCAATGCGTCAGCCTCATACTCCAGGCTCGTCTTCGATGGGTCCTCGAACCCCCGGTATGACTGGTCCCGGTACCCCTGGTCACGCGGCCCCTCAAACGCCAGGAAATCCGACGACGCCCGGTTACCCTAACCCGTCCACGCCCGGTATGGGAGGTCCACCAAGCGTGGGCGGGCCGCATACACCGTTTGGTGCGCCGCATACGCCCGGGTCTATCAGACAACCGCATACTCCTGGAGCAAATGTCAGGTCACCTGGCCATGCCGGAATTGCCCCATCTCCAATGGGCAAAGACTTTTCGGCACCAAAAACACCGCGGACACCAAGGACCCCGAGAAATGCAATGACACCGGGCATTGGTGGACCGGGATCAGCCGGTATTAGAGGCGTTAGCCACTTACCCGAAGCCTCGGCGCTTTTGCTCAGTTTGATACTGGGAGATTCGGTGCTTGATGCCCATCGGGATCGAAATTTTGTTCAAGCACCACTTTGTATTTGTCGAGCTGATGTCGTTGGATCTGATGGTCATCTTCTTGGTAAGAATATTAACAAATATCCAGAAATTTACAGATTGTTTTAGACGCCATTTTTGGTTCCTGATAGATTTTTCGGCCTAATTACGATTTTTAAGTCGACTGTGGGTGTAAAAGGCAAGCACTTCGCAAATGATATTTCTTTTCGGATGTATCAAATTTATTGACTGGAACCAAAAATTATTTTTTAAAAATAACATTAAAAAGTATTTATCCACTTTACAATTTTTTTTATTTTACAAGAAAACGTAAATTTGTTATTATTCAACAACTCTGTTCCAATTTTTTTTTGAAATTGAAATAATTTCAATATAGACTCCGCAAAAATAGTTATAAGAAGTGTTCTACTAAATATTATTTTTGTCAGTTTAACGTTTGTTCAAAAATATTATTAAAAAGGGAAACTGACAAAAATAATATTCAGTGAACACTTCTTATAAATATTTCTTTCAAAAATTTAAGAATTGAAATGTGGAAAATTTTCGAGGAAAAATGTCATATGAATATGGTGCGCAGCGGTCAAAATTATAAGTTTGTAACAGGAAAAATGATACAAAAACTTAAAAAAAAATCGGGACCAAAAAGAAAAATATATATTTTTTTTGGCATTTTGACCAGGGGAAAAGCCGGTTTAGGGGTATGTATTGCAAATTTGACATATTCACGGTGTATCTTGGAAACTAAGAGCTTATGAGAAAAACCGAAAATACTTATTTGTATATCTATCCTTGATCTTGCGACTCAGTACATTACAAATTATTTTTGACATTTACACTGGTAGTTACAGTATCTNGACGATATTTCCAAATTAGCTTAAATTTTGACAGAACACGTAACGATAGCATGCCGAAATTAAACCACGAGCCTTCTTTGATCCGGTGTCTGAACAATTCTAGAACGGCCAATAATCCGAGAAAAAATTTCAAAATGGCTCAAATTTTTACTACGTATTCTTCAAAGCATTTTTAAGATTAAAGCACAAGCTCATCTACATTTGTTGCTTATAATCCGAATTTTGATTTTTTTGGTCAATTTCGGAAAAAAAATGTCACGTAATGAAAATAACACTGAAATCAAGCTGACGATTTACTGATGAAAAAATGTTCTTACAGCATATCGAAATTTTCAACCTGTATGCGTCAAATTAACCCCTTTGAGCAAAGAAATATTCATAAAATTAAATAATATATTTTTTTTTAATTTTCACAAATCAAAATTTTTCTGATTTTTCCTCGAAAAAGGTTATTTCCTGCAAAAAATATAAATGATTGTTATTTATTTTTGTGCAAGATAACAACTTAGGTGTCCGTTTACCAAAATAATGGTAAGTTATACTGTTTAATTTTGAACACCTGGTAAGAGTCGGACACAAATGACGCGGCGCGACGGGTCCCTTCACTAATTTTCTTGGTTATTTTTTGTCGCACAAACTTGATTAAAGGACTCTTGCCTTTGTTATTAGAAGCCGCAAAATATCGCTAAAGGCCTGATACGGCGGCAAATTATCAGGCGGTAATTTTTTATATTTATATGTGACTGTTTCATTTACGTTTTTCTCACTTAACGTTTTTGACGAGCAATTTTTTGTTTACTATTGTCTCGTGAAAAAAATTATCGGTTAAAAACAGAAAAAAGTATAATTTCTTATTTTTTCTATCACATAATTGTGCAGCCTCTTGAATAAATAGTTTATATTTTCGCTAACGTATACTTGGATAAAAATATGATTTTTCAAATTCAGGTGGCCAGATATGGCCACGGCTGAGTACGTCACTGTTTTGAACTTCTGAGTATGTGGGTTAAACATCATATCGGCCCTTACAAAGCAGCGCGTGACAGCGCATGGTTTGCTTTATGCGCATCTGAAAGCTTTGCGAATTCTGCATAAATTAAGAGAATAAAATCAAATTTCAATCGTTGTTTTTGGTGGCGATAACCCCGAGAACGCAGAAAAAGTTTCATCAACGGGTTTGGTTTAGTCTGTAGGGTTGCCGCTGCGCACCCTACATATAAATTATACGATATAATTTTTCTTGGCGTGTCCTTATAAACGAAAACAACAGTATTTTTTTGTTATTTAGTCCAATATTTTATTTTAAAACAATTTTTCAGGTTTAAAATCCGACCCTAAAAACGAGGAACTTGAAGAATGCGTATGTGGTTTCTCTGCTATCGCATCTCGAGCAACTGCCGTGGGACAATGGGGAGGATTGCTTCTTGAAGACGAAATCCAAATGGTTGGTAAAGATGTCGAAGCCGAAATATTTCACTGGCGTGGACGATTTTTCCTTGAAAACTGTTTGAGGACTACTCCTGAAATTAGGTCTAGAAATGGTCAAGGAATCCCTAAGCCAAATTTAAAATCGGCCAGTCAACTTTTGAAATTAATCATGGAAGAAACTAACAAGGTAAACTTTTTAAATGTGAATAAGTTGGGGTTCGAAGTTAACGTCAAAATCAGTAAAGCATAAGAAAGTGATAATTAATATGAAACTTTTTATGCTTGATACTCATTGGTTCACAGAAAACCGTTCAATTTCTCTCGAAAAATGTAAGGTCTGGCTTATGAGTCTCATATTTTTTTAGATTGAATATTGGTGTCAAATTCCAATTTGAAATTAAGCATGACACCGATAAGACAGATACAGTAGGTACTTTTCGAAAAAAAATGATTTTTATTTTGTAGAAAATTCAGTTGAAAAATAGGATACATAACTCAACTGGCCAAGAACGATTGGCGGTCGTCTCGCGGATATCCAAAAATAGGTTTTCCCGCTAGAGAGCGCCAAAGTAAAAATTGTCAGGGATTTTCATTTTAATATTGATATTTCAGTTCAATTCATGGCCAAATTAATTTTAGACTTGAAATACTTTGGATCTCTATTAACTTCTTTAATTCAGCGTGGCCAATCGGAAATCGAAACTGGTGATAATGATTCAAATTATCATATATTAAATTCTGCAATATTTTTCGACGCTTGTAATGCCTGTACAGACGCATTAAAAACAGCTCGATGCGCATTAGAGCCATCTGGAACATCTTTCAATTTCCCAAGAGAAGTATCAGAATCTGTTGTGACATCTTACTCACTGCCAAATCAAACGCCCGTTTCTCATACTGCCAGTACTGAAATAATAAGATTACTAAGGTGAGTAATAGGAATACTTTAAAATAAATTATCATTTTTTTGTGTTCAACAGTTTATTTAGGCTCTTTCCTTAAGGGATTTCGCCTAAAGGTTTAATTGCATTGAAAGCAACGCCGTTTTACAACGTACACAACGACATCTGTATGTTAGCTATGCTCGGCGTCGCCTACATTACTTTATTAAAGAAGTAAACTGTACGTTGTAGACTATTCAAAACACACAACATTCGAATAACTCGTATACTAACTAGTAGTTACACTTGTAAAGTAAAAAAATAAAATTCTTCACTAATTTTTACCGTACGGATAAGGGTAAAACGTTCGGATACGGGTACAGTCAGTGTTATAAGTCGAACTATTTTTCGGAAAGTTGATGACACACCCTTATCATTACGGTAAAGATTTTTTTTTACATAAGGTAGTTTTTAATTTAGATCGGACCATTTTGTTGGTATTCTATGTTTATTTGCTCAGTATTACAAATTTAGAACAAATGTACTAATAAATGCACCTGCTACTGGCATTAATTACACATTAAATGACTTTAATTAAAAAGTTGTAGTTTTTATTAAACATTTATTTCAACATAATATTTCACCTCATTTCTAGTTCAGTGAAATAAATATTATAAAATGTTTTATTTNGAGCATTTTATTAATTAAATATTGAAAGTAAACCATCAGATTTTTGTAATTACTAAACGGTAATGAAAAAAAATTGTTCTTTATATGCATGTAATAAGTTTTGAAGCTAAATATTATGGTTTCTAAAAGTAATAATTTTTACTATCTTCAATATATGACCATTTATTCTAGTTATCTAAAACCAATGTTACAAGATGCCATTCAAAAAAAGGATTTAACCCGCGCCGTTTCCGACGGTCAAATTGTCAAAGGTCCCCTCACCTGGTCCGATTTCGTTCGATCCGGCAACAAAAATGCCGGTTTCAGTGACATCGAGCCCATGCCGGTCCCACAGCTTCAGCTGTCTTCAGGGGACAACGACGTGGTCAGGATGGGGCCATCTTCATTGCAATTTATGGACAAGTTGGGCTTGGAACCAGCAGGCAAAAAACGGGACGTATTCTATCTTGCCATTTTACCAGATTCAAGCTGTATGCAGAGTAAAGCTAAAAGGTAGATTTTATATCAATATTTTCGTAATCTTGTTAATTTTTAAGATATGGCGCCAATAATTTTCATACGTCGTATCTTAAATTGTTCCAATATTTTCAAGAATCCGAAAACCTTTGCAAAATTCAACCCATATTTTCAAAATTTCGCCCGTATTTTGAGAATTGTCGTTCAAAGTAGAAGCAAATCAAAGTATAATATGGGCCAGGTTGAATGGGCCATATTTTAGAAATTGCGCCGGTATTTTATGAACTGCGTCCATATTTGAGAAATTGGGCCAACATTTTCAAAATAGCGCCAGTATTTTCGAAATTGTACCAATAATTTGAAACATACTGCTTTCATGTCTCGCCAATATTTGTAGAATTGCGGTATCACGCGGAAAACGTCATAATAAAACAAATATTGATGTTATTAATCACCAAATAAATTAAGGTGGTTCCCGGAGCTGTCGACATCATATTCAAAACTCAAATATGGTAAACACTTGCCATTCCCTACACAGCGGACTTCAGAGTCAAGTTCCCCCTGTCTCATCAAGTTATCTCACACCGCGCCAAACCAATCGTTTTCCGAGCGATATCTCCAAACCCTCCGCGAAAAAGTCGTACCACTTTTGACTCAAACTGCAATAAGAAAACTTGGCAAGTTTGAGCGGGTGAAAATCGAGAAAAAGGTGGACAAAGATCGCCCCGGCCCTGGCTATGAGCGGTCAAAACGCGGAAAACTCGCCTCTCACCACTCGCAACAACATCAAACTTTAGGGGGCAATGTGATTCAAAATGTGCTCCCTAAAGAATCGATAGATGGGCAACAAGAGCAACTTATTATTTATGTTTTTGAACCTAGTCAACTGAGAGAAACGGACCATCCGCATAATATTTTTGATATTCAAAACCCAGAAAAGTTAAATAGTTTATTACCAGAGGAATGGAAGAGGAGGACAACGTTTAAGTTTATACCAGCTTCATACCTATCAGTTGTAAGATCCTATACATTTGATCAAATTGCTAATGAAATTTTCCAACAGGTAATTTTTGTCATAGCTAGACCCAACTGACCAAATTAAAACCGGTGATAAAGAATCTTTTAATAATAAAACCTTATCATTTGGAAGCAGGTGCTCTGTAGAGCATATTAGGCTCAATCTGAATGAAGCTTTCGAAAAATTAGCGTTCTCAAAATATATTTAAAAAAATTTCACTGCGGTTTTGGAAATATTAAAATTAAAACTTTAATTTTTTTAGGAGTCAAATTTTATAGAGTTGATTGAGTGGCATTTTTTCGCCTATGAAACATTGTGTTATGCATGCACTAAAAACTGGCATAATTGAGACAAAAACATTTTCGATGCAAGAGCTTCTTTTTGAAAATATATTAATTTTAGTGTCTGACCCCTCTTGACCGAAATTCTGGCAGTGACAAGTCTTTTACCGGGTTTGGGCCAACTGCCGAGCGTAAATCGACTGGCCATCCACATCTTCCCGATGGCGAATTCACGCAGCATTATAATGCGCCATTCGTGTCATTGGTCGAGACCGAAAAAGATTTAAATCAAGAATTTACCCAGACGCTTTATTGCTCTTATTGTCCATCTCAAGATCAAAGGTAATTTTATACAAACTAAAATACTCAGGTAAATTTTTTTTAGGCATACCGGTAGAGCTTAAAAATGAGGTTAAAGTTTGGTTGGCTATACAATGCAAAAAACGTTTCTTTATACCTAGTACGGTTTTTGCTGGAGAGGGGGCGTGCCTAAATAAAAGTTACTTCGATTAAAACATTTAGATACTGATGCAGAAAAGTGGTCTTATTTTGCAACGATGAGTTCGGGATTAAAAATAAAAGAATGTAATGATTTTGGAAATAATGAAACTCTGATAATAGGTTTTGGACGTAATGCTTCAAACCTCTGATTAATGAACATTTATGAACTAAAAGAAGAAACTTTTACTTGCAAAATGAAGATTTTCAAAAAATGACTAATACCATTACAGTTGGTAAATCCGACATGGAATTCAATCCCATGTCTCGCGTGAGAAGATACAAAACACTTTTCGGCGACAGCATAAAGAATTTTAAATGAGTTTCAAAACTTCATAAAGGACTTAAATAATTTTTAATTCCGCCAAAATAGTGATATGCAGAAGCATTTGGCCACAGTAGCGTGCGATTTTTTTACAGTTACTTTTCGATGGTTTTTTCAAGAAACCGTTAAATTACAGGTTAAAAATTGAAATCGAAAGGCCCTCAATTCCAAAAAGATCGCGTGTTCCACTTCCGAACTTTCTAACCCGTTATTTGAGTGTCCTTAAAAAACCAGACCCGAGTTGGTAGTGTTTAATTATTTTTGTGTAGTGTTATATTTTCAATTTTTGTCTTTAGGTGGCTTTTGGTATCTTGTACTGATTCTTGTGGGAAAGAACTCAAAACTAATATTATTTCAATCGATGTTCCAGCCAGGTAAATATAAATATTTAGTGACCCACATATAATAATACAAACCGAGGGTTTATAATTATCAGTGGCGAATGTTTGCAAAATTTGATCAACAATATTAATTATATTTTGCGAATCTTTATAACCAAAATCGAACCTTTGAGAAGGTTGGTTGAAGGGAAAGCTCCCAGCGTGGAGCGTTCCGACCTATCAGCGACGCCTGTCTCTTTTTTTTCAAATTCGCATCACCGAATTAGTGTTGTACAAAAAATATTTTTCAAAATTCTGACATTCAATTTCTCAAAAAAGACGACACTGAACCGTAAAAATGCGAAATTTAGTACAAAAATTTCTTTAAATTTTGTTTTGCGTTTCTACCGTGTATTTTTTTTCCGAGGTTTCACATGCAAAAAACATTTGTCGCTATCTTGTCTAGTTCTCCCACTCAAAATCACATGGGGCAAAAAAAATCTTACTTAAGGGGGTTTCTATAGGCAGCCCTATCTTTTGTACCGAAAATTATTTTGACTGGATTTTAGAATTTTTGATCTCCACGTAGATTGTTCAATTATTATAGTATATAAAATTTGAAAATTCAACAATCTGGAATTTTTATTTAAAATTTGAAACAAGCTTATTTTGAGTATATAGGTTCTATAGGCAAGTCGTATCTTTTGAACATAAAGAGCTAGAGGGCTGTTTTATGATTTTTGAACTCAACGTGGCTTTTTAGTCATAATTAACTCAAAAAATCGTAAAAAATTACCAAAATATTTCGGAAAAAATATTAAAATTTTTTCAGAGTGTCGAAAATAAAAAATCTTTTCTGCTCTAGCGCTCGAACGGTTAAATATTTGGTCATAGATTATAATACCGTTTCCAAAAACATTCAACTTACGAATCTTTTGGTTTAAAAAAACACTGATTGGACGAAATGGATGTCAAAAATAAATTTTCAAATCGTCTACTCCTGGAGTTAAAAAAAATGAATCGTAAAATCAGGCAAAACAGTTTTGTTAACCAATTATTACGAAAAACTATAGTGCACGGAAAAATAGTTGCTCATGTAGCATGAAAAAAAAAATACAACTTTCCGTGGCCAAAATACAAAAACAGTCCTTTTCGCCAGCTTTGATACCTTTTTAGTGAGAAATTAAAAAAAGGGCAAAAACAGTTTTTTCCGCCTTTGAATTTCGCAGATAATGGTCAAATTTTGAAACATTTCCTAAATAGACGAAAAAAAATACAGCGTTTTCAAGAAATTTTTTGCTCCTGGTTAACCTCTTTACCGGTTGGTTCAACATGCTATCTTAAAAATATGATTCAAAACGTCTTCCAGAGATTACGAACTCAACTTATCAGAATGTTTTATTCACTCCTATGTCTACTGCCGAGAGAAATAAGCAATTCAAAAAGTCCATTTTGCCTATAGAACCCCACTAAAAAGTCAGTACAAAAATAAATGTTTACAGCTACATGGAAAAGATATGTGGCTGCCTATAGAACCCCCTTAAGGGGGTGGTGGCAGTGAATTTTGACATTTCAAAGGGTTTGGTTAACCAACTACTGAGCAATAAATTAAAACAAAAAAAAAAGGCTTCGTACGGCTAGACGGATGAAGACTGGAAATTTCTGAAACATACAATGGAAAGATCTATCCTTGATCTCGCGATTCCATTTAACACTTTAGTACCACTCACACAAACCACTTGGTTAACCGCGGTTAAACACGAGTCCCTCAGCTTTTTTCAATGAAACAAGGATCCTAGGGTTTTTATCAGGAGAATTCAAAATTTTATGTAAATCCCGAAAAGTGTCTGAATTTTAGTGTCTTGGTTCGATTTTTGTCTCAGGGGCCCGCAATCGGGTCGAATGTCGCAAAAAGGGTGTTTTTTTAACGTTTTGATGAAAGCTGAGGGACTCGTGTTTAACCGCGGTTAACCAAGTGGTTGATGTTATTGGTAATAAAGTGCCAATTGTAATTGCGAGATCAAGGATACATCTTTCATATGTATTTATGCGAAATGTTCCACCGTCATCAGTTTAGCCGTACCAAGCCTACAACATATCAAAATTCACTGCCACCACCCCCTTAAGACGGTAGCGGTCGCAAAAATGTACTTATGTACCCCAATTTACCAGAATACAAAACTGCTTGAAAACTTTTGAGAATAGCCATATGGACCATATATATATGTAGATCTATCCCTGATCTACAAAAATAATCTATCAGAATAATTTTTTGCCGACCCTGGTGACCCCCATGCAGCGAGTTCTAGGACACCCAATCAAAATTTCAAATTCCTACTCCTCCTAGAGCTCACATACGATTCCACTCAAATTGGGCATGAACCACGGAAACAATAATTCTCGGATTTAAGGGGAATTAGATTTTTGAATTTTGGACCAGTAATATTCTAGAACTGCTCAAAACCGCCTAATTTCAAGGTTTTCGCTTCTTCAATTTCCTACTCCTCCTAGGTTAAATTTCAGAAGCAGTATAAAGTTTGAGAAAAAGAGAGAAATATGTTTTGGTCATTTAACCCTCCGAGGCATGGAGCATATTTTCAAAAAACCACCTGTAATTACAGACTAGAAATTGCAGGAACAATAAGTTGCAAGCACTTTTACTTTTCTCGTAATAAGCGCTCAAAAAATAGCCTTTCAAAAGGCTATATGCCTCGGAGAATTAAGGGGAATTAGATTTTTGAAATTTTGTGTTCAATTCTAGAGAATCGCATTTTAGTAACCCGGAAGTGAAAACTCGAAAATAACAGTCGTTGGATTGAGTCGAAAGTACCACCAAATTAAAGCTTGGGTGATGCCGAAAAAAAAATCTGCTTACAGCTTTTTGATATTTTGAGGTTTTCTGGTCGAAAATTGGGTTTCAATGTTTTCCAAAAAAAATTACTTTCAAGTCTTCTGAAGAAAAATTCTCAAAAAATGAAAATTTCGAACTTTTGTTGGGACTTTTTTTTGTTTTTCAATAAGTTTATGCTTTCTGAGTGTTCCCTATTAATGTCGTGCTATTTTTACACACCAAAGTACCCTAAAAAAAGTCCGACCGCTACCCCCTTAAAATTGAAATAAAAATTCCAACCAAAGTTACTAAATCTTACTTTTAGATATTTTTCTGCACGGCGTCAAAAACGATACTATTTGATACCGCGAATCGTTCAATTAATTTGGGACTTTTGTCAAGAATCGGCCGATTTCATTTTTCATAAAGGCCCTTTTCGACTAATAGTGACCCGGATTGGTCGAATTGGAGCTGGTGAAACCAAAGAATGGGCGAAACTGATACCGCAAAAACTGCGTCAAAAGTGTAGTCGATTGGAAAATGGCCCGCTTCAAGTTGTTTCAGGTAAATTCATATTTGACGATATTTTTTACAGTAGATAGTTTTTAGAACGACGCGAACGGGCTTTAACTTTAGTTATTTGTCTAATAATATTTTATTAAAAATTACAAATTTTATGGTTTTTAGCATAAAATTAGTCTTTTATACAAAAAACCGCTAAAATTTGAATTTTAAATAATCTAATTGAAGAAAAATGGGAAAAGTTGGAGTCCATTCGCGTTCTTTTGAAAGCTCTCTACTGTTACGAAATTGGATGCTCCAAAGAGTGTTATTCTACATGTATTTTTTTCGGAAACGTTTTCTTTGTGGGTAAACACCCATGAACGCTTTAAATTTTACCCTAAATATGATATCTTTTACAAGGCCTCTTGGAGATCATTAATGAAAGCCATTATGGTGTTATAAAAAAGCCGGAATAACAATTAATTTCCGGGAGATCCCGTAATAGATATACAGATTTAACGTTGCCTAAATGGCTGTGGCTCAGTACCACCTTTATCTTTAACCTCATCCGCCTGCGCTGTAATGATACCTCTTTTGAGCGAACAACAATTAGGGGACGTTACAATATTTTATTAAACTTGGTTTTAATTATTTATTTATAAATTATTTTTTAGCCTTAATAACATCAATGGAACCTGACGTTACTATCCGTATTATTCCCGAAGCCACCAGAAGTTCACATTCGAGCACAAAGACCAGTACTGACCGGTCAAAAAACACTGTACCAGCCCGCCAAGAAGATGTCCAAATTGCTCACGTTGCCGTATTTGCCACGGCATGTAATGCGAGTCAGCCTCGGTTGGATATCGCCGGACCTGATAATGAGGTCGATGATATGATGCTCATGCCGGACGATATCGAAGATAAATTTGTTGCGGGACAAGATGGTAAATTATTTTTTTCATAAAATATTCATGATTGCTTGAGCTGAAGCTAAAAAAACGCCAAAATTTTCGAAATTTCAGCAATATTTTTTAAAATTGCGCCATTATTTTCTAAATTTCACTATCATATACAAAATAACAACAATATTTTTAAAATTGCGCCACTATTTTCGCAAATGCGCCAATATAGTTCAAATTTCTTTATTATTTTAAAAATTGCGCTATTATATTCAAAATTAAATCAATATTTTTGGATTGCGCCATAATTTTCGAAAAAGCGCCAATATATTCAAAATTTTCGAAATTTCACCGATATACCGAAAATGATGCCTATGCGGCTTTTTTTTTATCAGGCGTCATAACTTTGAGACAGTGACCAATAAAATCACAGGATTCTTGAATTAAGTCACAATCGTTTGATGTGATTGGACACTGTCTCAAAGTTATGACGCCTGATAATAAAGACCGCATAGGCATCATTTTGATATTCAAAATTGCACCAAAATTTATTATCCAACACACCTCATCAATTGGGCCCGCTTCTCATTGGTCGGCTACTATTACCGAATAATATTTCGTTCCCTCTATTTCAATCCAGAGGGTCTAGCTTTGTTTGCAGCCAACTTTTATTTTACATACTGTATATTTTCAAATTGTGCATTTTTTCCGAAATTACGTCATTATTTTCAAAATTGCGGCAATATTTTCGAAAATGCGCCAATATAATAAAAATCAACATTTGTTCACCACGTTATTTTTGAAAATCTAATTTGATTTTTTAGATTTCGAAGGTGATTTAAAATCCATCATTAACGAAATTGAGCAAACCGAAGCAAGTCTTGGCGATGCCTCGACGGATGATGATAATCTTGACCTGAATCATCAACCTCTGGCGGTTGCAATTTGGATTTCTGGTGCAGTTATGCCCAGTGGGATGCCAAACTGGTTCGGACCACTCAACAAAAATGAACCTACCGCTGTACGAATAGCGCTTCATATAACCCAGGTAATTTTTTTTGAAGACCGTCGGAATTTAGACTTGAAGATAGATTGGAATCTTCATATGCGATCTTTTTGAAATTTTGCTCCAAATATATATTTTCATTGCCTATTATACGACAGAGCCCGATTTTCCAAAATTTAACCGGTTTTAACCATTTTGTTCATTTGGCGAGTTAACATTTTTGATTGATTTTTTCTCCTGTCTTTAGCTTTAGGAAAATGCTTGCGCAAGTCTACCGGGTTAAATAAAAAAGTGTGCATCAAAAAATTTTATTTCGAAAAACTACAATTTTTGGATGAATTTCGATATCATAATCCAACCGGTTTTAGTGCAAAAATAGAGAATATGCCCGAAAAATTAAATATTTCGTTAATTTGTATTTTACGCTTGCTGCTGAAAAAGTCGAACACAAATCTACGCTCCTACATTTGTGTTTTCTTAAAGTGAGTGGGCGGAAATCCGCAGTTCTAGTAAAATACAAATTTCCGAAATATTTCATTTTACGATTTTATTCATTTTCTTGCATTGAAACCGGTTGGTTTATGGACCATAAATTATGGTATAAAAAATAATCCTAAATTCGTATTTTTGCGATATAAGATGCTTTATATCACGGGTTTTTTCTTCAAATTGGTAGGCTTTTGGCGCCTGCGCAGTTTTCATAGCAAAAGATAGGAAAAAATGTCCAAAAATGTATCCTCACAAAACCTAAAAAATGGTTAAAAAAGGAGAAAATTTTGAAAAGCCGGCTCGGTGGTAAAATAGGCACTGAAAATTTATATATGAAACAAAAATTTCAACCAAAAATGTATCCAGAGGATACAGATGTATTTTACAAGAAAAATATAATTTATTTTTCAGGGCACGCAACGACACCAAAGTGATCACCCCTTAGACTCTTCCAAAACTGTCGAAACGTTGCGCTACGTGGTGGAAAACCTAGAACGCCAATCCTGGTTGACTTACCGAATAAATGGTCGAAATTTAAACCGCACTGCCCTGCCAAAGCATATTACAGCCCTTGGGGGTTTGCATAGGCAACTTACCCTGTTAACCCATAGGGTAGAATCCCGTGTTTTGAGCGAAAACCAACTCAATAACCAAAATAACCAAGCTCTAATGCCAAGCTAGAACCCCGCACAGTATCAACCTTCCAGATTATTAGTTACATTTTATTCAAGAAAAATTTCTTTTTGGGGGGGGGTTTTATCATGGAAAAAGTTCAGCGGGTTTTTCCGTCAAAAATTTAAATCGAAAATTCATCATCTTGCTCAAAATTCGAAACAATCAGTTTTTCCTCAAAAACGATCTTGGAACTCAACTAAGTTTAGTAGGGTTAACAGGTTAAGTAGGGTTAATGAAAATCTCTTTGGGGTAATCATTTAAATCCAGACGCAGCTTTGAAAAATGATCGCAACCATCGAATGTTCGCGGTTTATTCTTATTTAAAAGCAATTCGTATTTCAGTACAGTAAAGAGCATTTAATAGGACGTGAACAAGCTTCAACCTTCAGCCATTTTACAGATAATTATTTACAATTCTTGAGCGTTTCTAAGTATAAGAAGATTCATTTAATGTTATAAACGCTGAAAATTTAAATTTATTTGAAGAAAAATGGCTAAAATTTGAAGCCCGTTCGCGTCCTATTAAAAGCTCTGTAGTTGTTTGTTAGCCCACGTCAGGCTTTGAGTTCAAGCTATTTGAGAACGGCATAATTGTTAACTGATTTAGCCAAAGAATAACTACCCAGGTTTTTTAGTATTCACCCGGATGTCCAGTGTGTCGGTAAGTGACCTTCAAAACCGGATTAAGTCGATTTTACGGGGAAACATTTTCTCATAACCGATTTTCCGTCTTTGGAGTCAAATTACCGGCACACCGGGCATCCGGTCGAATAACGATAAATATATTATTCAAATGCTTTTGGGTTGTTTGAGAAATCTTTATAAAATTGGTTTTAATAAAGTGAATATTTATTATAACATATATATTTCAACAATCAAGTTGTCATCGACAGTGCTATTTTTTACAGTACTAAAAGGTTGTGTACAAAATTAGAAAACAATAAATTGTATGCACATTCTAGAATAATGTTGTACACAACCTTTTAGTACTTTAAAAAATAGCACTGAGGATGACAACTTGATTGTCAAAATATATCCATCATGATGCCCGAGTAACTTAAATCTCTCATTTGCCTTTTAAAAGAATATGGAATAAGAGATTTAAGTTACTCGGGCATCATGATCGGTATATGTTATAATAAATATGCACCTTATTAAAACCAATTTTATAAAATATATGTGGCGAGATAAAAGTTTTGATACACATGTAGTTATCCTTATTGGATTCTAAAATCCGTATGCAATTATCTTGTACCGTTTTCGCGGCATGAGGTCATACTCGTGAGCTAAGAAACGACAGCGAATTGCTTTAAAAAGACGCGTTTTATCAATATAAAAAGGAGTGTTCTTCGAAAAGTACTTCACTGTACCATGAAAAGGTGCCTTGGTAAGATACGTATTTTATATATTTATCATACCAATAAATTTATTATAGTACAATAAAGTACTTTTCGTTGGACACCCTTTTTATATTGACTGGAAGTGTCCTTTTAAAATTTTTCTTCCCTAACATTTTAGCTTTTTGGTGACCTTGAAAGGTCAATAAGCTTAAATGTATTATTTTAAATTGAAATTTTCATGAATTTTCGGTGATTTTTTAGAAGTATGCACACAGTTTTTTGAATTAATATCGTAAACATGTCATGCTTTTGATCCTACTTCACTGTATAAAACTTATTATCTTGAGCAACACTAATGAACAATTTATCACTGAAAACCTTTGCCCAAAAATACGCATTTTTCTGATGAATTTAAACCATGCCTACTTTTCTTCACCATTTATTTCCTTTATCTTTTGTACCGTTATCTTAAAATAATTCTTAAAACAGTGGTTTTACTTATAGCGGTTCAATTTTCTTGCAAGGTAAAATCACTGTCAAAATAAATGGTTGAAAGTAGACCCAATTGTTTTTCTTTACTAGAATGTAGTTCATTTTCTAGTTTTACATGACCATTGTTTCTTATATTTCCTGTACATAAAAAACCGCACCCCAAGTAGCCCAAAAACGAAATAGTTGAAATAAATTCGAAAAATTAAAAAATCACATTTAAAAATCTTTTATTTTATGTTCATTCAACCATCACTAGATGGCGCAACTTGTAACGGCACAAAACAATTTTAACAATAACCGTTCTCCACCAGTTCACACTTTACCTTCACGACTTTAAATTAACAGTTTTCAGGTGCTGAAATGCGGTTTTAAGGGCTCACTGGAAATTTGTATGGCAAAAATGGCATTTTGTCTTGAATTATACCAAGTTTTTTTCATCTGTCTAGGGTAGTTTTTTCGTCTAGGTAATTTTTTAACTGCCCCAGCTAGTTTCGTCGCTGCCATTTGACACCGGAACAAAATATTCGCTAAAGGCATATTTGCATCCGAAAGCCAAGGAAAACTCAATGACCAAATTGGTTTGATTATTCACCGGGAATCAACAGTACAAATTTTTTGTGTCCATTTTTTTGAAATTTGACACATATCAAAGAGTAAAATACAGTTTGTTCATACTTTGAGTCAGAGACTGTGAACCTGGAGTATGAAGACCTATATCCTATTAGCGAGGAAGGTAGATCAAAAAATGCCTAGGTAAAAATAAAAACCCAATACACCGAGGTGAGACGGGCCCAACCAACAATACAAATCCCTGAATTGAACACACAATTGGCTCTTGTATTTTTATCCTAGGCAATTTTGATCTACCTTCCTCGTAATAGGATATATGGGCACTGTTATCTGATGTTTCGTGAGAATGTTTGGCAGTTTAGTTTATTGTTATATATATAAACTTATTATGACACTTAAAGGGGGCAAATTACAGTGTTTTCATTTTTTTTTAAATAATTTAGGGGTCAAATAACAAGATCCTTTCCTCAAAACCGAATTTTAAAAATTTTACCGAACATCCGGTCATTTACTTTTTCCTTGGCTGTTGGTTGCATAAATCCTTTTTCGAATATCTTGTTTCGTTCTCAAATGGCAGCAAACAAATTGTAGGGTGTCCTAAAGAAAAGTTACCTTAGCCAATAATGCTGCTGAAAAGATTAATATTAACACGGAATAACTTTAATTCTTGTATAAAAAGCTTTAGCTTTCCTTAACCCTCTCACACATAAAACGCCATTCGGGGACGCTATCGTAGCGCTTATAACGGGAAAAGTAAAAGTTTTTGTAACTTCACTGTTTTTTAGTCCTTGAGATTAAGGATAGACCTAACTTTCTATACTCTTTAATTTGCATTTTGACTTCATTAACCCCGTAGAATAATGACTTTGATAAAATGACTTTTAACCTACGCAATCATTTCTGGGAAAATGAGAGACGTCAGAACAAAAATTAATGATGGAAAAGATCCAGAATTAAATTTTCTAAATCGTGACTATCTCAGAAATAACCTGCAATNCCTACGCCAATCATTTCGGGAAAATGAGAGACGTCAGAACAAAAATTAATGATGGAAAAGATTCAGAAATTAAATTTTCTTAAATCTGACTATCTCAGATAACTGCATTTTAGGTCTTCAATCTACAGTGCTTTTCCGAAAACCTAACCTACGCAATTTATCGATTTACTTCTGAAGAAATAAGAAGTTACTCAAACATTCAGATCCAATTGAAAAGGAGTCAGATTGAGAAAAATTTTTCCTAAAAATTGGGATTTCAGAAGTAACTGTGATTTCTGGTCATAATCTATAGGCGTTTTTCAAAATGGCTCCGTGTGTCGAGGGTTAAGGAATTCACTTTCAGTGAAAAATCCGTACTCCTTTTGTAAAAATGTCTTACTCTATGAAACTACAGTGGTGTCTAAAATTTTTTCTCAATAATAATAAACCATAATTATTCTTTGATGAAAATTTTATATTTATTATTTTTTTGACTGCGAACTGTAACAAATCGAAATGCGGTTTGATTTGCTGTCTATCGGATCACGACCGGTTTCAGCCATGCAACCACGCTATAATACTTTACACCATAAATGTCGTGTCATGCTGATATCAATGAATGTTCGTTTATAAATCTCTGAGTAACATTACTTACAGACCCCAAATTAATAATTGTGCTATACTTTCTCCTGATTTTGGCAGCGGATATTACGCCTTGATATTACGATACTTCGATGATGGCGGAACCATGATGAAACCCAATTTTGTTGTTGGAGTCTGGATCCGACACCACCCGCAAAACGTTATAAGCATATGCAATAAGCCATAACGCCCCCTGCTATTTCAAATTATTTTGCGATTTTCCAAGAATTTTTCATTTGGAACCTTCATCGATATTTCACATGGAAATGTGCCCTCAGCCAGATCAAATGATCTTCGAAATTAAAAAAAAAAGCTGAAATCATAGCAGGATTTATGATTTTTGCATATTTTAGTCATATCACAAAAATCAATCCTTATGAGTTAATCATGATTTGAGTCCTTCTCATGAAATCGATTTTATAATCTTCTCTTGGAATTCGAGGGATTTTTTAGCAAAATCCTCAAATTTAATTTTAATTGAATAGAAGTCAAGCTTACCGCATATGTAGTGGGTCGGATCCAAATAGAAAAATAAAAAAATGGGTTTTCTATCACGGTTTCGCCTGGTTACGAAGAATTAAAATCTTATGACCTAAAATACAAATGACCTTAAGGTAAACCTAAAATGCGGTTTTTACTTTAAACTTTCCACATAAGACCGAAATATAATATTTTTTCAATTTTACTGGTTTTAATGAACACCACTGTTCGTTTTTAATTAAATGAGACCATAATATTTTAATCTTTAAATTTTCATCCAGATTCTCTTTTTTCACTTATTCTACGTTATATTTACAAAATCTGTAAAATTTCTTACAAAGAAAATACAACTTTTTCTCACGGTTAGAGGGACCGTTTTTCTCCATGTATATTTAGACCCGGTTTTTTGTTCAGATAATCAACTTTGACTTAATTTTTTGGCTTGATTAGAAATGACGAACAATATTTTCCAAAATTTTTGGTGTCAATCTCCAGATTTTCACTTTTCATGGGCAAAACGAAAATAATTTTTGGAGGCTCAGTAAAAAGCTATCACCGTGATCAATTTTCTTCCCGAAAAATGAAACTCACTGGGGGTACCTCCTTAACTAACGATATATGATGTTATTTATGGACTCCTTCGATGGCGGATAATACATGTAAATGGAAAATATCGCGAATTTTTATTCTGGTACACTAGTGTGTCTTAATGTAAATACTGAGCAGTTAATAAACAAACTTAAATTAACATTATTTCAATTTTATAAATTATTTTTCACAGAATTTTCAATCAATATAAAGTTAAATAATATTATGCTCGATGCGCTCATATTTCGAGAAATCTTGCCTTTGGAAATTTCACGTGGTGGAATTTTTCTGCAGAATTTCATAAAAAACTTGTTTTCAATTTTTTTTGGAATGGTACGGTAGAAGGCTTTTATAGGACCCGACGGTCTCCGAATTTGAATATTTTTTTATAATTTACTCGAAGAAAATGGCTGAAATATGAGCTCGTTCGCGTCTTAGTAAAAGCTTTCGACTGTTACTTAATTTAAATTACTCCACGTGCATGTCCGTATTTTCGCGCCGGTGGGAGTTAAAGCACAAATTTATAAAAAACGAAAACAAGTTTATCATGCCGTTTTGTTGAAACAATCCTATGTACACGTGTATTATTCGATAAAATTTGCATGTACAGCAGAAAGATAGTTTTACGAATTTCTATAACATTTTACAGGTTAACCTTTAATAGCACGCCAACGAGCTTCAAACTTTAGCCATTTTACTTTGAATAAATTATATACTAGCGTGTTTTTGGTCCAAAAAAATCTCCATTATTATTCTATAAAACGCTGAAATTTAAGTTTTTATTAAATTTTTGAAGTAAAAGGATAAAAGTTGGAGGCCCATTCGAGTCCTATTAAAATCTCTACTGTATATTGATAAATTAAAAAAAATGAATTATTATAATAGGGTTGACAGTAAAATGCCAAAAATCGAAAATTTTATTTTTGAAAGTAAGAAGAATTTTGTTTTGAAACATTCTGATATTCTTGTTCGCAATAAAATTTACGTTTTTTACAATATTTTTTCAAATGAAAAACAAAGTTCAGAAAACTTATTTTGGAAAATATTGGTTTCGTAATATCTTGACAAATTTTCACCAAAAAAAAATTATCGAAATTTTTTGTTCTGATATTTCGCTCGGATTTACACCTTTACTGCGAGAAAGATATAAATATCATTTTTGGCCTTTTACTGCCACTCTATTACATTATACAGTTATCATATCTTCTAAATTATACTTATTCTTACTTTATTCTGGTTTTTGAACAAATATTGACAAGGTTGGATGCAAGAGTGGTGATTGAATAAGTGTCAGTGATCTGGTAGGACTGGACTCTGTCGGTGTGTAGCGGGGGGAAGAGGCTCTGGAGAGGGGATAGAGTTCGTTTGATTGTGACACGGGGGGTGTGGAGGACGATGCTGTGGGGGTCTGGCACTGTAAAGAAGAAAGGCGGCAGAGGGAAGGATCGTCGAAGCCAGGGGGAGAGGCTGAGGAAAGAGCGGATAAATCGCAAGGGTTTGTAGAAGAAAGAATCGAGAAAGCATAAAAGGGACGCTAACGTGAGATTAGGGGCTGAGAATTTCTCTCTGCGTTTTTAGGTCTTCAATCTACAGCTGTTTTCCGAAAACCTAACCTACGCAATTTATCGAATTTACTTCTGAAGAAATAAGAAGTTACTCAAAACAGTCAGATCCAATTTGAAAATGGAGTAGATTGAGAAAAAATTTTCCTAAAAATTGGGTATTTCAGAAGTAACCTGTGATTTCTGGTCACTAATCTATAGGCGTTTTTCAAAATGGCTCCGTGTGTGAGGGGGTTAAGGAATTTCACTTTTCAGTGAAAATCCGTACTCCTTTTTAAAAATGTCGTACTCTATGAAACTACAGTGGGTTCAAAATTTTTTTCTCAATAATAAAAACCATAATTATTCTTTGATGAAAATTTTATATATATTATTTTTTGACTGTTATCTGTTACAAATCGAAATGCGGGTTTATTTGCTGTCATCGGATCACGACCGGTTTCAGCCATGCAACCACGCTATAATACTTTACACCATAAATGTCGTGTCATGCTGAGATCAATGAATGTTCGTTTATAAATCTCTGAGTAACATTACTTACAGACCCAAATTAATAATTAGTCAAAATAATTTTAATGATACCGAGCAGAAAACTTTCTCCTGAGTTTGGCAGCGGATATTTACGCCTTTAGTTATTAGGACATACGATTTTATACTTCGATGATGGCGGAACCGTGATGAAAACCCCAGTTATTTGGATCCGACACCACCCGCATAACGTTATAACGCATATGCAATAAGCCATAACGCCCCCTGCTATTTCAAATTATTTTGCGGATTTTTCGAGAATTTTTCATTTGGGAACCTTCATCGATATTTCACATGGAAATGTGCCCTCAGCCAGATCAAATGATCTTCGAAAATTAAAAAAAAAGCTGAAATCATAGCAGGATTATGATTTTTGCATATTTTAGTCATATCACAAAAATCAATGCTTATGAGTTAATCATGATTTAGAGTCCTTCTCATGAAATCGAATTTTATAATCTTCTCTTGGAATTCGAGGGATTTTTAGCAAAATCCTCAAAATAATTTAAAATTGAAATAGAAGTCAAGCTTACCGCATATGCTAGTGGTGTCGGATCCAAATAGAAAAATAAAAAAATGGGTTTCTATCACGGTTTCGCCGGTTACGAAGAATTAAAATCTTATGACCTAAAATACAAATGACCTTAAGGTAAACCTAAAATGGCGGTTTTTACTTTAAACTTTCCACATAAGACCGAAATTATAATATTTTTTCAATTTTACTGAGTTTTAATGAACACCACTGTCGTTTTTAATTAAATGGAACCATAATATTTTAATCTTAAATTTTCATCCAGATTCTCTTTTCACTTATTCTACGTTATATTTACAAAATCTGTAAATTTTCTACAAAGAAAATACAACTTTTTCTCACGGTTAAGAGGGACCGTTTTCTCCCAGTGATATTTAGACCCGGTTTTTTGTTCAGATAATCAACTTTGACTTAATTTTTTGAGCTTGATAGAAATTGACGAACAATATTTTCCAAAATTTTTGTGTCAATCTCCAGAATTTTCACTTTTCATGGGCAAAAACGAAAATAATTTTTGGAGGCTCAGTAAAAAGCTATCACCTGATTCAATTTTCTCCCGAAAAATGAAACTCACTGGGGGTACCTCCTTAACTAACGATATATGATGTTATTTATGGACTCCCTTCGATGGCGGATAATACATGTAAATGGAAAATATCGCGAATATTTTATTCTGGTACACTAGTGTGTCTTACATGTAAATACTGAGCAGTTAATAAACAACTTAAATTAACATTATTTCAATTATTATAAATTATTTTTCACGAAGATATTTCAAATCAATATAAAGTTAAATAATATTATGCTCGATGCGCTCATATTTCGAGGAAATCTTGCCTTTGGAAAAGTTCACGTGTGAGAATTTTTCTGCAGAATTTCATAAAAAACTTGTTTTTCAATTTTTTTTCGAATGGTACGGTAGAAGGCTTTTAATAGGACCCGACGGGTCTCCGAATTTGAATATTTTTTATAATTTACTCGAAGAAAATGGCTGAAATATGAAGCTCGTTCGCGTCTTAGTAAAAGCTTTCGACTGTACTTTAATTTAAATTACTCACGTGCATGTCCGTATTTTCGCGCCGGTGGGAGTTAAAGCACAAATTTATAAAAAAACGAAAACAAGTTTATCATGCCGTTTTGTTGAAAACATCCTATGTACACGTGTATTATTCGATAAATTTGCATGTACAGCAGAATAGTATTTTACGAATTTCTATAACATTTTACAGGTTAACCTTTAATAGCACGCCAACGAGCTTCAAACTTTAGCCATTTTACTTTGAATAAATTATAATACTAGCGTGTTTTTGGTCCAAAAAAATTCCATTTATTCCTAAAAAACGCTGAAATTTTAAGTTTTTATAAATTATTTGAAGTAAAAAGGATAAAAGTTGGAGCCCATTCGAGTCCTATTAAAATCTCTACTGTATATTGATAAATTAAAAAAAATGAATTATTATAATAGGGTTGACAGTAAAATGCCAAAAATCGAAAATTTTATTTTTTGAAAGTAAGGAAGAATTTTGTTTTGAAAACATTCTGATAATCTTGTTCGCAATAAAATTTTACGTTTTTTACAATATTTTTTCAAATGAAAAAACAAAGTTCAGAATAACTTATTTTGGAAAATATTGGTTTCGTTTAATATCTTGACAAATTTTCACCAAAAAAAAATTATCGAATTTACTTTTTTGTTCTGAATTTCGCTCGGATTTACACTTTACTGCGAGAAAGATATGAAATATCAATTTTTTGGCCTTTTACTGCCAACTCTTATAAATTATAAGTTATAATACTTCAAATTATATTTTCTTCATTTATTCGGTTTGAAAATATTGAAATTGATCAATTTATTAATAATTCATTATTTAGATGGACTCTGTTTTAGCGGAAGCTCTGGAAATTCTTGATTGTGACAACATTCGAACATCGTCTGCCACTGTAAAAAAGGGCAAAAAGATCGTCGAAGCCGAACTGAGAAAGCATAAATCGCAAAAGAAATTTTTAAAGAAAAAAGTCGAAGAAAAGCAAAAGACAAACGTGAGATTGGGGCTGAGACAAAAGTATAAAGAAAATACAAAAGTTGGAATTATTTATAAAAAAGGAAAGAAAGAGGAGAGGGACGCTCATAAACAGAGAGTACTACACGGGCTGAGAAGGATAGAAGCGAAAACAGACATCGAAAAGGCACGAGGGGTTAAAAATTTTCTAGATCAAAAAATGTTTCGAAAAGGATATTTTTTTGTGAAAACATGAAGTGATTATAACCACAATTTTGTTACTACTATTTGAGAGTAAACGAAATATTTGCGAACAGATTTTGGCATCCACCAGCCAAATAAATGCTTCGAGGCCATTTTTGCATTACGTAAATTTGACACCCCTAAAAAATTTATTAAAAAACTAAAATTGTTATTTGACCCCTTAAAAGTGTCGTATGACAAAATATATTGCCAAACGTTTTCTCTGGAAAACTACCCAGGCAGGTATATTTTGAGGTTCACAAGTTCTCGGACTATATGCACAAACTGTAATTTGACTCTTTGGAACGGTCAGATAACAAATTTTGTACTTAGAAAAATTTTAAAAATATATCAATATTTATTGATTATCCTCAAAAAACGGGAGAAAAGTGTCTCTTTATGGATAAATCTAAAAAGTTGTTCATGTCCTTATATATCAAATCCTAGGCTTAATCCCCTTAATAAGTGGTGTAAATTAACTGGTTCGAAATTCTTGGGACCAAAGGAAGAAGAGGAGGAAGACGAAGAAAGTGCCTTCGACGACGCCCTTTTCGAAAAGTTCGAAAAGGAATATTTAGAAAACAGAGCAATTTAGAAAACTTTTTTCTATTTCTAATTTTATTTACGCAATTTTACAAAATGGATAGATATGAATTACAAGCACAGCGTAGGGAGAAATTTGGGTCAGTCAAAAAGATTTATTCACTTGCAAAACAGGTATTTTTTTGATTTTGGGCGGCGGTATCTTTAGCATGAAAAGTAGCAAAGAAACATTTTCTCAAATATAAATTTACAAATTCTGAAATTTCAATTCTCAAAAAAGAAGATTTGAGAGTACAAAAAATTTTAATTTTTTAAATGCGTTTTATGAAGTCTTAAAATTGTACAGAAAAATCAAGTCAAAACCTGCGCATTTTTCTAAAAACCCGACAACAAGTCAGTTTTTAGATCATGACCATAAAAATGTAGAAGACTTTATTGACATTAATGAGAATTCTAGGAATGTAGCGGACTCCGCTTGGACAAAACCCTTGAGAGTAAAAAATGTAAATTAAAAATAATACCATAAAAAAAATAAAACAGTAAAAAAACATTTTGAAGAAGTTTTCTTTACAAAAAATGTTTTTATGCAATTTTAAAATAAAAAACTTCAATGCGGAAGATTTCGCCACCAGATTAATTATATTTCGGTATTTTGAACATTTTTTTTATGATATATCAAATATTAAAAGTTTTCTTGAATTGATATCAATTCTTCTAGAATGATACTTATGTTCGTATTTGTGCCCCAATGGTTCGTTATTCCCGCCTACCTTTTCGTCAATTATGTCGCCTGTACAACGTTGACCTCGTATACTCTCCAATGTTAATCGCAGATTCTTTCATGAGGTCAAAATCGGCCAGGGACGCAGATTTGAGGTCAAATTCAACTGATGGCCCTTTGATAGTTCAATTTGCAGCTAATAATGGCGAAGATCTCGCAACTATTGCACAGGGGCTTTACGGTCATGCTGAAGGAATCGATTTAAACTGCGGATGTCCTCAAAGATGGGTGAATGCCCTAAACTATGGGTCAGGGTCAAAAATTTAATCATAAAATTTGTTTTTAAGTTTTGTTTGAAATATTTTTTACGAATTGAACTACCTTGGTTTTCGAAAACAAATTTCTTTGATTTTTCGAAAGTGTTCACAAACGAAGCCAGCTTTTTTTAATGATTGAGATTTGAAAATTGTCGTTAAATTCAAACGAACGTTATTTTTAAACTTAATTTAAGATATTTTTTCAAAATTAAGTTTAAAAATAACGTTATTTTTAATTTAACCACTATTAGACAATTTTCAAATCTTGCATTGAAAAAAGATGGCTTCGTTTGTGACCACTTTCGAAAAATCGAAGAAATTTTTTTCGAAAAAATTTTTCAACTAGAAAAATCATATTTCGAGTTTGGATTTACAATTTAAAAACGAGAACCAGTGGATTGTTCTGTTAATTATGAGCTAGCTTCTGCCAAATTTCAATTTGAAAATTTTAACCGAGTAGGACATTTTCGGACTATCAGTGAAAGTCCGTCAAACAGGACACACCTATATATATTAAAAGTACTGTCCAGCAAAAAAGTACTTTATTTTAGCATAAAAAGACGCCATAGTACGATACGTATGTAACACATGTATCATATCAAGGCATATTTTGGTACAGTCTAGTACTTTTCGCTCGTACTGTTTAGACGGACTTCACTGTACTTATTTCCAAAAACAATATTTTTTAGCATATTCTAGAAAAAATACTTAACCCCCTCACACCCTTTGACTATCTAAAGGCAAAAAAATTTTCGGGAGCCAAAACGACGCAGAAATAACATCGTCACAGACCTACAATTCAAATATGTCATAGAGTTTCCAATTTTATTTCCAAAAATATTGTTGAAAATTAATACGATGAGCCGTTCGAAAGTTATTTTTTCCTATTTTTGGATTTAGTAATTTTAAAAAATTAATTGTGTGAAAACGATACATAAATATCGAATTCTGAGGAAGCAAGTTTTTAGGAAAGTATTTGAGAATTTTTTTGATATAAGTTCATTCTATCTGCAGTCTCTATCGAAGAAGAATTTTTTCACAAGTTGATTTTTATGAATACTCAAAATTAATCAAAAAAAATTAAAAATTCAAAATAAATTATTTTTCGAAAGAAAATTGAACGGCAATTTTTAACCCATAATATGAGCCGATAAAAGACAATTGATCATATATAGAACATAAGGTGGTACTGAAAATTTTGAGTTGCAGCTGATTAGCAATATTTTTCACATTTTTACTTGCAATATTATTTCGACGCGCGGCGATATTGAATAATGTTTTTGTAAAAGTCGAGCAAGAATATCATTATTTAAATTTTGAAACCACAGCTTTCAAATAGCTATAAGTTTCACTCCTAAATTTTTAACTAAATATGTCATTGTAAAAAAGTAGGTTTTCAAAAGAAATACATAGGGAGTGAACCTCTTTTCTCTCGCCAAGGTTATCTAAGTTACTAAACTTCGAAAATTTATAAATGTTTATCGTGTTGTTCACTTATTTTAATTTCTTGATCTCAAATCAGTGATCAAATAAGTAAATTGGATTCTTTCCCCATTTCCCGTGATAAGCGCTCCCTGCAGAGTAATTGCATTTAGATATGGCTTTTGGGTGTGAGGCGAAGTTCTCGTTTCTGGGTGTGAGGAGGTTATAACACAAATGGCGGCTTTTTTTTTCAAGCGAGATACATGTAATACAGTTGGATCGAGTTTTCTCAGAAGATGGGTGAACCGATTTTGAAAATTCCAAGAAACAGATGGGCCTGTCAATGATTTGATACCTTTGCATATGCGCTTCTATCGATTTTCCAACTCCGGATATACGGAATTCCCGGTATACCGGTTCAAATCTAAAATTGTCCGCGTTCTCTCGTTACTGTGGGTGATTATGAGGACTGATTTTTTTACCTTTCGTTTTCTATTTTCTGGGCAATATATTTTTTGGGTCAAAATTTTTGCAATATGACCCCAAAAGGCCAAATATTTGGAAATGACGCCGCACTGAGTCATATAACATTTCAATATGAAATCTAATTGCGATTTCAAAAAATATAAAATTAATTTTTTCTGATGTTTATGACCCGCGAATGTCGATATTGTAGTATTTCGGCCTCCTAAATTTCAAAACCTCTGATATTTCGAGATCTCGTAAGTCCCCGAGGAGTTCATTTTCAGCACAAAAGAAACTTTGAATTTTTCAGCAAATATTTCAAGGGTCATATTTGTAAATGACTCAAATAAGTCAAATTACAAAAATGACCCGTATGGTAATTACGATTACATTGGGCATTTCAAATTGGCTTCTTTGGGGTCATATTACAAAATTTGGACCCCAAAATAATATTGCCCAGGAAAATTTGAAAACGAAAGGTAAAATAATCAAGTCTCATTATCACCACCAGTAACCGAGGAACGACAATTTTAGATTTGACCGGTAATTTACCCGGTGAATTCCGTAATTCCGGTTGAAAATTGAAGAGCGTTATTGTCAAGGTATTCAAATCATGACTCCCAATTCTGTTTGGAATTTTTCAAAAATCGGTCACACCCAATCTTCGAGGAAAACTCGTCCAACTGATTATCTCGCTGAAAAAAAAAGCCGCCAATACTAGAAAAGCACCAAATAACAAAAAGACAGAAAAAGTTCAGCTTACTACGCGTAGCTACGTACTCCTGCAGGTTTTGTTAAAAAGGTTTCATGTGGTATATTTTATATTAGACTAATTTTGTGATCTTGTAAAAAAGGGATGTTTTAATGAAACAACCTGAGCTGTTAGCAGATACTATTAAACAAGCTCGAATGGCCGTTCCAGATTCTGAATTTTCAATTTCGGTCAAAATGCGAGTTTTTGATGATTTGAAATTAACAGTTTCATTGGCTCAACAATTAGAGGCAATGGGAGCGGGGATTTTGTCCGTACATGGAAGGACGCACGGAGAAAAAGATCAACCTGTTAGAAATGAGACTATTAAAATACTCAAAGAAAGTCTAAGGTAACACTAGCAGTTTTTTCGGGTTTTAGTATCACTTGGGAAACACTACTGGGGATTTATCGGATTTAACCCACATACTCATTTTGGTAATATATTACCACTTCGAATTTAAAAAAATCGTATTTTATAGCTGTATCATCCAATTAACGTGTTATTTGCATGACTTGGGTTTTTCACTGCTCTTTCTTTTGGTGCTTAAGACTTCTCTTTGCCTCTCTCACTTTTTGAAATATATAGCAACTTTGTCGAGGCACCCTTTTCAATCTCAAAAATTGACATGAATTTTTTCACATGAAAATTTGCCCACAATTGAATTTTAAAGGCTTTCATATTTGAAGATAAAATTTTTGAAATATAATTATCACTTGCGTTTGCTCTAGCGTTTGAATTCGATAGGACACACAAATCCCTGTATTTATAAACGGCAGAAGAGTTTTTTTTTGTCATATCGTCTAGATTTTCGGGTGAATTAAAACTTTAAATTATTTAATAATCCAACCGGTCTGCTTTTTAAAGCCCCACAAGGCCTGTGTAATAGTTTGGAACTGGTACATACGATATTTTAGAAATTTTCAGTTACAATATTACTTTTCAAGTTTTGTGACACTTTTGAGCCGGTTTTTTCGATTTATGTTTTTACTTAAGGACCAAGCGGTGAGAGATACTCGTAGACGTCAGATATCGGAAAAAATTGAAAATGGTTCCATTTTATGTCGGGGAGATCAGTACTGCTATATACGGTAATTTTGAAAATTTTGGCTATAGACTATAGTATAACTTTTCAAGCTACGTGTAACTGTCGGTTTATCGATTTCCCATTTTTCACCGGTAATTTTTTATGCTTATTTTTTGTTGAAAACCTAACATTTTTCGTAAGCTGACCTAAAATTTCAAAAATATCTTATGTGCCAGTTCCGAGCTATGCCACCGAGATAAAATACTCTTTCATACTGGAAGGGAGGTCGTAGTCGCAAACCATAGTGATCAAACTATTCGTCAACTATATCGATAACGCGTGCTCCTGGAACATATAAGCCAGTTTTTTAGCCAAAATTTTGATATAATTCGGCTTTTGAAAAAGACTCATCCGATTAAGTCCTTAAATAGCTCAAACTGAGCACAGCTATTCAGAAAAAATAAATTTAAAAAATGGTCCGAATCAGACCATTGTTTCCAATTTTTTTAACAAATACTGATAATTAAACAATATCAGTTTTTATTTTATTATTCACTAAATATTTCTGCTCAGTTTCAGCTATCTAAGAACTTAATCGGATGAGTCGTTTTCGAAAATCGAATTATATAAAAATTTTGTCTAAAAAACTAGCTAATATGTTCCGGGAGCACGCGTAATCGATATTTATCAAAATAACTTTCATCAGAATATTTTTCAGTATTCCTGTAAATTATAATGGTTCCATAAACTGTATCGCGGATGCTGATGCCGCCTACTTATCAACTAACTGCGACGGCGTAATGGTTGCCCGAGGTCTCCTTCATAATCCAGGATTATTTGCCGGAAAAGAATTGGGCGACAAAGACGTTTTAACGAATTGGACTAGGATTGCCTTAGGCCTTGGGATACCGTTTTCTTCATATCATAAGCACTTGATGTACATGCTGGAAAAAGTTACTCCTCGACCTGAGACCAGAGTTTTTAATGGACTTCAAAGTACTGTACAAACGGTTACCTGGTTGAGAACGAGAAAGTATATTGACTGTATAATGCAAAAATAAATCGAATGTTTTGAAGTGAATTATTATTTTAGATTAAGTAGCGTTTTTTGAGATCTGCCACCCCTGTCCAGCAAAAACTGTGACAAACCGCCGAAAAATATTGACTGCTGTTTTTTTTCTGTTTTGAGCTCTACCGGTTAGTAGCAGAAAACACTGGGAATTTTTCAACAGCAGGAAAAAAAATCACGTTTTTATCTGCAAATATTTCAAGCAATTAAAAAACTTGCAGGTTTTTTTTGAAACTTTTTTCAATTTGTTGAAATTACCAGTGAAGGCTTTCCATAGCACAAAAAAAATCTCAAACCTACTACGTTTTTGCTGAACAGGGGTGGTGGACATAAAAAGCTCTACATAGGATTTTTGTCCACTTTTTCAATTTTTAAAAATAATTTCTGAAGACCCTAAGACCTTGCATATGTTATATATTATTCTTAAGGGCCTTGGTGCATTTTGACAGATTTGCACTTTTTCAATTTTTTTTGTCTCACGGTAAACTTTTTGCACTTCATAATTTTCGAATAAAAAGTTTTTCAAACGTAAGTTGCCACTTTTGAGCTCACTTTGTATTATCATTATTTTTTTCAGATCGATTTATTTTACTTTATAAATCGCTTTTGAAAAAACACTCAATAAACGCGCGTTTTGCTATCACAGGTGTCTAAAGACGTCGTTTTTTTTAGTAACGATAAATTGATGCATTGAATGATTGAAAAACTAGACATAGAATGAAGTTGTATGAAGCTCATTGAAAGCCAATGAGTTGTATTACTAGACTTTCTCGAGTCTGTGCCAATACATTTTACCGGTTACCGGTAATAACCGGGTTTAACAAAGAAATTATCGGTTTCTCGAAAACTTTAATACATAGGAAGTTGATTTTAATTGGAGGAGACTTGAAAATTTTTTGACGAATATTTTCTGGGGTCAAATTTTTGTAATATGACCCCATTTGGGGTCAAATTACAAAATGACTCATTTGAGGTCATGGTACATATCACATGGAAGATAATTTCACTACGAAATTCGAATCTGTAAAAAAAAATGGATGTAATATGATCCCAAAATGATCAAACAAGGTTATTGGCTATTTCAAGTTCTCCTAGAACGGTAAAGGTCAAATTAGTGACTTTTGGTACCAAAAGCTGTCAAATTTTTAAGTGAATTATTTTGAGGGTCAAATTTCATAAATAGACCCCATTTGGGGTCAAATTATCAAAAATGACTAATTTGGGGTTATGTTGCATATCAAAAGAAGCGGGCAAGCTACCTAGATGAGTTTTTGACAAAATTCATCGATTTGGCTTTGGAATCCCCAAAAAATTTATAATTTGTAATGGACACACTTTTTGTAAAACAAAAAAATTTGAAAATTATGATTTTTTGGCTCCCAAACGTAAAAATAGAAAAAAAGATGCCCGTTCGATCGGACAAAAATATTAACTATCAATTTAACCGCCTTGTTAAACTTAGTAATTTATGTTTTTTGGTACATATATCTCAAATAGATGGTGTCATATTACACTTTTAAGAGTATTTTTAGTATTTTTTTACAACTGGAAAAAAAATTTTGATAGAATTTTTTTTCAGAGATGAGCCCCAAATCGGCCGAAGGCCGATAAAGGGGGAAATTATATTTAAAATTTAAATTTGTTGACAAATGAGCCCCTAATCGGCCGAAGTTAAATTAAAACATAAAATCCCCTTTATCGGCCTTCGGCCGATTTGGGGCTCATTGTTCAACAATTTAAATTAAAAATATAAAACTCCCTTTATCGGCTTTCGGCCGATTAGGGGCTCATTTGTCAACAAATTTAAATTGTAAATATATTTCCTCTTATATCGGCCTTTGGCCGATTTGGGGCTCATCTCTGGAAAAAAATTCTATCAAATTTTTCCAGTTGTAGAAAAATACTCAAAATCTCTAAAAATTCGGCCGATTTGGGGCTCATTTTTAACACAAAAATTAAATTAAACATAAAATCCCCCTTTATCGGCCTTCGCCGAATAGGGTCTCATTTTTCAACAAATTAAAAGATAAAATTTCCCTTTATCGGCTTCGCCGATTTGGGGCTCATTTTTCAAAAAAGTTAAAAAAACATAAAATCCCCCTTTATCGGCTTCGGCCGATTTTGGGCTCATTTTCCAACAAATTTATAATTCAAAATATAAAAATCTCCCTTTATCGGCCTTCGGCCGATGTTGGGGGCTCATTTTTCAAAAAAGTTAAAATTAAAGAATAATATCCCCCTTTATCGGCATTCGGCCGAATAGGGGCTCATTTTTCAACAAATTTAATATGAAAAATCTCCCTTTATCGGCCTTCGGCCGATTTGGCGCTCATTTTTCAGAAAAGTTAATTAAAAAACATAAATCCCCCTTTATCGGGCCGATTGAGGGCTCATTTTTCAACAAATTAAAAATAAATCTCCTTTATTGGCCTTCGGCGATTTGAGGCTCATTTTTTCAGAAAGTTAAATTAAAACAATAAAATCCCCCTTATCGGCCATTTGAGCTCATTTAACAAAATAAAATATATAAAATCTCCTTAACGGCCTCGCCGATTTGGGCTCATTTTTAAACAATTAAATTAAAAATTAATACCCCCTTTACGGCCTGCGGCCGATATGGGCTCATTTTCAACAAAATTAAATTTAAAGAAAAATCCCCTTTATCGGCCTTGGCCGATTTGGGGCTCATTTTCAAAAAGTAATTTAAAAATATACTCCCTTACGGCCTTCGCCGATTAGGGGCTCATTTGTCAAAATTTAAATTTGAGTTCAAAAAACGCGCGTTTGCTTTCCATGGTGTCTAATTACAAAACATGTCAAAAAATAATATATAAATTTTCCAAAGAGCGCTTGAAACATTATATAGAGAAACTAGTATGAAAAAGTTAAAGTGGGCATTAAAATGTGTTTTTGCACGAAATTTCGACGAAAAAATATTTGAAAATTTTTCAGCTTTAAATGTGGAAAATTTTCATATACCCATAAAAAATCGAAAAAAAGTATAAATTAGCTTAGGTTAAATTCTAAAAATGCGCGTTATTTTACGAAAGCCAACTTACATATTTTGATTGATTTGATTCGGAAAATTAATTGTTTTTATTTTAATAAATATTTAATCTGAAAATTAGCGCTAGTTTGCCAACATTTATTATTTTTTTGCGCAAAAAATCAAGAACTCTAAGATTTCGCACTGATAGACTTTTCGGAATTTACAATAATTATTATAAGCTGACAATAAATTATCGAAACGTTGCTAAATAAATATATAAAATATTTTATCTATCAACAGTTTCGTATTTCTCTAATTTTTATTGATATGTATTTGTTCGATAATTGAAAATGACTCATTTCAAATCAGTCGAAGTAATTGCCTAGAGACAATCCAAAATGAAAATGTCATCTGTCAAAATGCCCTTAAAGTTCCAAGAATGTAAAATAATTATTTTATTTCAGACTTTTTTATATGTCGAATAAAGTAACAATACTGTAAGTTCCTATTCTCGCGACTCTACAAGTTCCGGATTTGATTGTTGAAAATGATAACGGACAAATGATGATTAAAAATGGACCAGGTATTAGAAAACTATGATTTTTTTATCTGAAGATTAATTTTTTCTTATGGAATTTATCATTTAAATGAATAGTTAAAATATATGTATAAACAAAAAAAATTTTATCTGATAATTTAGAAAAAACATTTAACAATTTTAGAAAATTCTGAAAATATTTGTAAAATTCGAAAGTTGTTAAATTAAAAAAAATATATAATTTTTTTCGCTGGATCGTTTTTAAAAATATTTTCAATTTTCTAATGTAATCCTCATATTTAGAAAAAGCAAATATTGTCAAAAAACATTCATAATTTCGGCCAATCGGGGAGATCGGAACTGGTATATACTGTAGTTTGTGTCCATAAGCTGAGATTTTTATATGGTCTCTATTTTTCGAAAATGCCTCAAAAAATTTCAAATTCGTATTTATTGTCCTTATAGAGAAACTCGTCTAGCCTCTTAATTAAAAAACGTAAGTTTTCACAAAATTTTCTCCGTACTGTCCCTAAGGGCGGTTTCTGAGAAACCTGGATTAGGAAATCATTTTATTCTTTTTCTAATATGTAGTACAACTCTTTGGAATGATGCAAGTACTACTAAGATCATGAGAAAATTCAACCTACGCTCAGAAAATAACTTTTAATAGGCCTCCCAAAAAGCACTAAAAAGCTATCTCCTCTTTCGTTTGATATTATTTCTTTCTGTAATTTGGCGGTCAGTCTTAATTTATGAATACGGAAATCGTATGGAGCCCTTTTTTGAAATGTATGCCTTTAGTGGTCAAAACAGCCAATTTGGGAGGCTCACTAAAAAGCTATCTCCTCCCACACTTTTCATGGAATTTTTTCAATTTATGCTGCAAAGTGTTGACAAAAGCCTGGCTTAAAATCGTATGGAGCTCTTTTTTTGAAAATTTCGTCTTGGCGGTGTCTGAAAATGCTTGTGAATTTCTCTTTTTTGAAATTTAGAAAATATTTTTGAAAAACGATGAAAATTGAATTTTAATTATTTTTCGAGCAGTATTAATCAATGAGTTTATGACAAAATTGATATGCTAGAATAAATTTTTAAGATCGAAATTTGGAACTGATAGTTTGAAATCCACATACAGTTTCACCTTAATTTCAGCCCACATAACCCAATTTTTGTGAAAAATTCTTAAAATTAAAAAAAAAGATATAAGTCAAAAATACTCGTCGGAAAATTTCTACAAAATAGGTTGAGATTGATAAAGTCTGTTTGGAAACCTTCAGATATCGTCACCCTAAGGGAGTGGGTGTCGCTGATTTTGAGCTCTTCCAAGGTCATTTCGCCAAACTAGCAAGGTGATATTCCAAAAACATTTGTAACTACAAAAACCAACCTTCGCGGTAATTTTTAACTTACAGTAATCTGATACAATCCCACCTACGCGACACCTACGCTTTTAAAAAGCTTCTAAAAAGAACATGCGTTCGTACCTACTCCTCAATTTTCATCATTTTTTATTATTTTTCTGGTCAGGCTCCGGAGAAATAATGCAAAAACGCTTTTTGTTTTAAATATTTTTGCTTTCAGCGGCAAAAGCGAAAAAACCAAAATTAAATTTTGAAATGGTCAGTTGGGAGGCTCAGGCAAAAGCTATCTCTCCACCAGTTTGAGAGATACAGTTCGACTCATACTGCATTTGAAACCACAAGACTTGTTTGACAATGAACTAGAGAGTTTTTTTTGAATTTTGCTTCGGCGTCTCTTGGGGGTCATGTCAACTTTTCATTTCTAGCCAATTGTTTAAAATGGTCAGTTTAGGAGGCTCAGGCAAAGCTATCTCCTCCCAGTTTGAGAGATACAGTTTCGACCATACTGCATCTGAAAGCACAAGACTTGTTTGAAATGAATTAGAAGCGTTTTTTTGTAATTTTGATTTCGTCGTCTCTTGAGGGCATGTCAACTTTTTCATTTTGAGCCTAAATTTTTGACAAAATTTAGAAACCAGAAAAAATGCTTCAAAATAATTTTTCCAGTAAATACAAAACCTTTAAGGATTTAATGCAATTTTTAACTCGTAGCGTCAAAAAAAATAGCGCACTTTAAAATTTAAATCATAAATAAATCAATAATTTTTGTTTTCGTTTTTGGCCGCCAAAAAGAAATTCCGAGTAAGAACAATAATTATTATGGAGCTTCCCGGGCCTCACACAAAAAAAATAATAAAAAATGAAAATTGAAGGAGTAGGTACGAATGCGTGTCTTTTTAAGAAGCTTGTTAAAAGCGTAGGTGTCGGCGTAGGTGGGTTGTATCAGATACAGTTAAGTTCAAAATTACCGCGAAGTTGGTTCTGTTAGTTACAAATGTTTTTGAAAATATCACCTTTGCTAGTTTGGCGGGAATGACCTTGGAAGAGCTCAAATCAGCGACACCCACTCCTATTAAACGAGGATGTCCTCAATAGAAAACACCATTACGATAATTTTTAAAATTTTGAGCCATTATATTACGTTTCGAGCTACATGCCACAGAGTCGTTTTTTTGAAATCCGCTTTTTAATTCCGGTACAAATGGAAATCCCACAAAGTGCTGACCAGCCCGTATTAACCAGTTCAGTCGGGCATTTGAAGGCTTTAAAAAACCTGATGATAAATATATGTTTAAGTTTATTAACCTTTTTAGTGTTGGGCACTGTTTGTCTTGCTGGGCGAGTTTTAAGTGTGAGTGCTCGAGATGGGTTCAATGCTGTTCAGATTGACGATACTTCTGCCCTCTATACATTATTTGACTACAAACATAGCGATATTAACGTAGGCGATTATATTAAAGCTCACGGTGCTGTCAAGAAAGCCAGTAAGTATTCAAACAGCTTTGAAATTTTAATAATATTTGAAAAGAGCGAGCTGCGAATTCATATGTGGACCAGGTGCAAACACAAAGTGCTTTAGGTTGTATATTATGAACAAATTTGTCTTGGCTATTAATTGCTATAGGCAGTCCATATCTATTGAACTGGAAGTGCTGTCAACTTAATTTCACGATTTCTCATCTCAACGTGGTCTGTTTAGTTATATAAATTTTAAAAATTGTGAATAAAAATTCAAAATTTTCCAAAAAGTATTGAAATTTTTTCTTTTTTTATGTGACTGTTTGAGCAACCGGTTATACCGGCGTCAAAAGTAGTTTATTGCTTGGCTGAAGACTTAATAAGGCATTGATTAGCTTAATTCAAATTAATTTAATGCAAAGTAAATATATGCACAGGAAGATATAATTGCCCCTATTTTGAGATGATAATTACCAGTAAATAAATTACAGTAAGGAAAATTTTTGATTGAAATTTTTTCTATGGATAATCTTCTTTTCTTAGTGGCCTCCCCTCTCAGCAAAAAGGTAGTGAGCTATCAAAGAAATGTTTTTGCTGTGGTAGCGACAATTTTAACGCTGTAATTTTTTTTTCGTTTTCGAGCCTTCTGGTAATTGGCGGTTTTGAGAGAACTTATCATACGTAACATGAAAGCAATAGCTTTATTGGGGTACTTTCGAAAAATTTGCTTTTTACGTTTTGACACCTAGAAACCTTGGTGTAAGATCACTTTTTTGAATTCGACACATGGATTTCAGGGCCTCATATATTTTTGGTTGGGTTGTGTACTTTTATGGTATAATATTTTTGTATAATTTATTTTGAATCGACACCATCTGTGGTTGCGGAGACTTTTTGATATCGACATGAATAATGGGCTAATCGTACTTATTTGGTAGAAAAATTTTTCGATTTATTTTGTATATCCGACACACTTGTGGTGTAGGAGCATTTTGAATATCACATTGGATTCATATGGGCCAACGTTACTACTTATGGAGTATTTTTTCTAAGAGAAATTTTTTTGACTCATTTATTTTACATTCATTTTGTCCTTTTTTTAAATGGTTAGGAGGTGTTGGGATTGATCGATTTAGTTTAAATAAATCACCGGTTTGAATGAGTTTGTTCTCAGGATTGCAGGGTTTTTAGCTGTCTTAGTTTATTCTCTTGGTAAATGTCATAATCTCTGGCACCATTCCCGTTAAGGATTTGGGTGTTCGCTGTTGTGGCTTAGGGGAGCAGATAATGCGTATGTGAAACCGAATTTGGTGTATAGGTCCGCCATTTTCGATATTTTGTTTTTTTCTAAGTTTTTTTCAAAAAATCTAAAATAACGTTTTGTTTAAGTTGTGTACTTAAACGTCCAATATTAATTCTTTTGGGCTACTTACAAAAAAATCGAAGCTTTTTTTCAAATTTTTCGTGAGGTCCCTATATTTGAGTTTAAGGGTGAAATTCAAAAAATTGACCGGTTATGTTCGTATTTTAATGAGTTAGACTTAGAAAAAATGAATGAATTGACTAAATTTAGGAGGAGATGTTTTCGATGGTAATTGCCACAAAACTGGTGGTTGTCTGCATATTATCGAAACTAGCGCTCCCTAGTTGTTGTCAATTTTGTGATAAATGAAAATTATGAACCGTTGATTAAACGATTTGTTATCCATCGTACGTTAAAACCATTGATTTGTGATTTCTTTTTTTATTGATAGAATTTCCCAAAAATTTATTTACACATTTTAAATCGAATTTTATTTTGATTTCGTTTTCATGTGTTGGACCCCTTAAGGGGGTGTGGTTGAAGAAATTAATATTTTTTGAATGTTTTTCCGTCGACTATAATGTTCATTTTACTGATAGATCCGAGAGATTTCTTCTTAGAAAACAAAGAAATTCGATCGAAATGAGCTCTACAGCGACTAGAAATGCAAGTCATTAAAAGTTTGTTTGGTTGTTATATTAACCGATTTCTCATATTGTTTTTTTTCAATAATCTTTATTTCTTACTAAAAATAGGGCGAATTGAATATTCAGTAAAATCGCAAATATGATTTTTGTTCCATTTTCGAAAAGAAATTTCCCGAAAAAAAGTGCTTACAATTTTTTCGGATCTGCAAAAGAAGCCAGGAAATTTTTTCCGAGTGCCAAATAATGTATCAAATTCTATCTGGATTCCATGAAAATTCGCCTGAGAGACTTAAATAATGAAAACTAAAAAAATTAGAAAAAAATCATTCGAGATTCGGTTATAGCGAAGCAACATATATTTTGACAATTTTTTGGCACTATTCTAGTGCGTATGAGCTCGTTTTGTGCGGTCTGATTTTTTTTTTGTTTTTGAGAGGTGACAATTTGACTCTTTTCGCTATCTATCGTAAATGAACATTTAGCATTCTTTAGTTTGTTCAGGAAAGCCGATTCAAAAATATCTAATTTCTTCAACCACCCCCTTAAGCCTTAAAGCTGATAATTAATTCTAACTGGTCGAGATTGGCCCAAAATCGATCGGTGGAGATGCTACCTTAATGCAAAGAAATTTACGAATTTTCAAAATTCTAGATTTTGTTCTAACAATAGGTTTTTAGAATCTAACGCCGGCATGTTTTTCCAAGCGTTTGTAATCCGAAAAATGGAGAAGCAAGAAGCCGATCAAATGAGTGTTTTTCTCATCGAGGCAATTTTAGCCCAAATCAACCACAAAAATGGCCCGAAAACAGAAGAATTTCAGCCTTCATCTATGAACCAGCAAAAAGATACAAAAATGAACCAAAATGCAAATCAAACAATTCAACTTCCGCAAGTTGATGGAATTACCTCTGAGCATAATCAAGTTTTGGCAGTTGTAGTCAAAAGTGAAGTCGAAGAAGGAGCAAAAGTTCCGGATGATTTCCAGCATTTAAAAAGTAATCCTCAAATTGTCAGCTACAGTAACTTCCTTCTATAAGAACGGATCCTAATTTTTTTCCCAAAAATTTAAGGCCCTTGTGGCGTTAGATTTATTCGTCAGATAAATGAGAGAAAATTCTATTTTTTTTAGAAAAAGCGTTCTGAATCTTTTATATTATAATATTTTCGAATTTTAAACGTATTTTGTATAAAATCGTTTTTTTTTTTTTTATCCAAGGACGGACATTTTTGGTACTTGGTTTGAATTAATTCAATATTCCAAGATTTCCTCAAAAAAGGGGTGTTTTAACAATTTATTTCCCGACCATCAGAAGGCCGCAAAAATTTGTTTTGTGCTCAGAATCGTTTTTTTTTAAGAACCCCTGGAACCTCAAAAATGTTTTATCGACAGTTTTGGTTTGGTGGAAAGCGGTACTGCACCTATCCGCCGGACCTCTGGGAAGATACGCTCTGATTGGTCAATAAAAAAATACCTAGAATTTATAATTTAAAGAATTAATTTAAAGAATTAATAATTAAAGGGTAGTCACTGACTACTAGTCAGAGTAAGAATTTAGGCTGATTTTTTGCTCAATTTTTCATCACGAATGCAAAAGTGACCGTTTTGAAAACCTCAGAAACTACTTTTTTGGATAACTGACGCAGTAATTCGAATTAAGCTTCTATAATGCATAAATATTTAATTTTATTCAACCAAATATATTAAATAAAATTTTTATTAAAAATGAATTCAAAAATTATTTATAAGAAAAAAAAATTAACACTCCAAAAAACTATCACTTATCGCTTATAGGCTATAAGTTATAGCGAAATTAAAAGTGCTAGAAATACGCCAGAAAAATCCTTTAGCTACTTGGGCCGTTATTATCAAATTATTATATGAGGAAATTCAGCGAAGTTTTATAGACTCGACTCTAAGAAGAATCATAAAAATCGAAAAAACTTTGATTTTCAACACAAGAATTAAATATTTATCGGTGAAAAAATGGCCTTTGAAATATTGATGGGAAATTTTTGAACAAAATGGTGTGAGATTTTAAGACAACAATGTAGATTAATAAAATTAAACGCTAAACACAAATTATTGAATAGTTTTTTTATTTATAAAAAATACTCAAATAATTGGCTATCTTTCAGCTTTTCGAAACACCTATCTTTTTGCCGAGAAGTTTTGAAAAAAAACCCTAGGTCCATTTTTTTTTAGTAGGTCATATCGGAGTTCAGATGAGGAAATTGGCATCATTCTTTCTGATATTTGGGTCATAGACCAAATTTTAATTCTACGTTTGCGCTGCAGAGCCGATTTTTCGATTTCCGGTATTTTACCGGTTTTTCATAAAAACGTTAGAGCGGTTTTCGAAAAACCGGTAAAATACTGGAAATCGGAAAATCTGGCTCTGCAGCGCAACGTAGAATTAAAAGTTGGTCTATGACCCAAAATATCAGAAAGATCGTATTTGCCAATTTCGCTCATCTTAAAACTCCGATATGACCTATCTAAAAAAAATGGACCCTATCTTTTGCCTTTCACCTATCCGCCGGACGTCACGGAGAAAAAGTTTTAATTTTTAGATGCGTGGGCGATTGCGAAGGCTTACGTAGGTTTTTGCGTGGGTTTCACCTCCTCGCCGGACCCTGCTGTAAATCATACGAATTATATGATATAATTTATATCTTAATTTATCGATATTTAAAAGTGATATTATTCAGTTCCAATGCAGAAAATCAAGGCCCTGTTGCAGAATTTGGCTGACGAAGGTCATATCTATTCAACAATCGATGACAATCATTTCAAAACAACTTAAATATCACACGAATTTATTTTGTACGCCCGCAAGCTGACAACGACCACGATTCGCCTGTTTTTTTTTGTTAATTTGATTATTAGGACAATTTATTTCATGAAAAGTAACATTTCGAATTAAGCTTAGGTAATTTTTTTTTAGGTGGGTCACCCCTTCTCATGACGATTGTGGGAAAACTATAGATGATATCGAGAAAAAGCTCAATGGAGAAATTTTATTAAGTTGATTTGACATCCGGTTCATCGGATATAAACCGGAGTGTAATTTTTTGGTAGGTTCGAATCTCGGTGGGCCCAAATTTTTTTTGTCTTTAAATCAGCCGGAAAGTTAAATTTTTATGTTTGTTCATTCTTATATCACGATTGTCTACTCATTTAGCTTGAACTATAATTTTTGGTGAATTCCTGGAAGAAAAACGAGTTTCGATTTTTTCTCAAATTTTACTGAAAAACCTATATAATGGAAGCACTCCGGTGAACGGTAGTCGATGAAAAAGAAAAAATTTTCTCCATTGAGCTTTTTTAGTTGGCAGTTGAATGCAAAAGACCGTTTCCGCTGATATCGCCTATGGTTTTCCCGTAATCGTCATGAGAAGGGGTGGCCCACCTAAAAAAAAATTACCTTAGTTCATAAGGACACATTACAATTAGAATAATTTGATGAACTCGGCTTTTAGTTTATGTCTATTTGAAAAGTTACGAACCCTCTTTATTTCCACATCAAAAATTTGTATTCCAATACTGCCTGAAATCTTTTATGTCAATGAAGAAATACATGTAATAGAACTTAGCCTGGTGAAACTATTTAAATTTGCCAAATGTTTGTTAACGCCAGTAACTCGTTTGCAGACAAAACAAAAATATCTTAAGCTCAAAATGAATCCAAACATTAAACCGAAGATAAAAAGCTATTAATCTTTAAAATGAATATCCAGAAAATGGTGAAGTCGTATGTCACAAAAAGGTATCGCATACGGTGCACGATGTTTTTTTTAGTCTGAATAAGAAACATTAAAATTCCTATAATGAATTAAAATAAGAGCAGGAGGACGGTTTTTAACTTTCGAAAAAAAAAATTGCTCGAGCCGATTTTTTAAATTTCCTGGTCGCTGATTGGAGAACCTTCTTGAGGCACATTTGGCACCTTTTAAGTATTTTGGTAGAAAAAAATTTCGAAAAAAGAAATTTTTAACCTTTCAAAATAGCAAATGAAATCGTAGCACTTATTTTACTCAAACGGCTGTAAAAACGTTACCCAATCACAGAGCAGTATTTCAAAAATTCGCTCGGGCAAATTTTTTTATGAGAACTGATTACCCTCCCCCATTTTTTATTTGAATCCATCGTATGAATTTTAATGTTTCCTATTCACCCTAAAAAAGCACCGTGGTGTGTCACATATCAATAACGGGGCCACACGAAGAAATTAGCCACTTTTTTAGCCAAAAATTTTATGTAATTCGTCTTTTTAAACGACTCATCCAATAAATATAAATGAAATTGGTCCGAATCGGACCATCTTTTTATTGTTTTCTGAGATTAATGAAATTGTTCAATTATCAGTTTTTGTCAAAAATTGAAAACAATGGTCTGATTCCGACCATTTTTTTTAATTTATTTTTCTCTTAATATTTTTGCTCAGTTTGAGCTATCTAAGAACTCAATCGGATGAGTCGTTTTCAAATGCCGAATTATATAAAAATGTTGGCTAAAAAGTCGCTAATTTGTTCGTGTGGGCCCCGTGATCGATATAACAGTTAGCTGAACACATACGATTACATCATTTTCTCACTATTCATTTTCAAGCTAAATATCTTTTGATGTTGTTTCTTTTTGGCTTGAGTGTGAGCTGAAAATCATACTTTTTTGGTTTAGGTAGCTTTTTTAGGGTACCCAATCCTAACGATTATTGATTTCTGACAACAGTGCTTGAGTGACTGCTGTCAAACTTTTTTTGGTAAATTTAAAGGTGAATATTTTGATATTTTACTTACATCTTCTGGTGTTGCATGATTAGGTACTTGGTTTAAAGATACCCACTCTTTTGACTTGATTCCATTTCAGAACGGAATAGGAACTTTCACGAAAGTTGGGTTTATCGGTAATTCACCTTTAGAAATAAAAGGGTTTTTGAGAAATGACAGATGATAAGTGAATGATATACACATTAACAGCCTTTTGTGTCATTTGTATACTAAAACTAATTATTGAAAAGAGTTGGATATATTAAAATCATTTTCAAATCTGTGAATACAGATTTGGATAAGATTGCTATTAATCGATAACTTATCAATAATTAGTTTTCCTAGTATAAAAATGACATATACATGTATTATATCTCGTAAGAAAAAACATATGAACAACTTTTTGTTAGAAATTTTCGGGTCAAAAATATTATTGGGAAAATTCCTGGGAAAACAACGCAGATCAGTATATTTACAGTCCAATGAGCTAAAAACACGTCAATTGTAATTTGACTGCTTGAAGGGCACAAAAGAAAAAAGTTGTACTAGATGCCTATTCCGGTTTTGAAGGTCAATTACCGGACATCCGCCTAAATGCAACAAAAAGGTTCCCATGTATATCTATCCTTATTGCGCTTTTAAGCGATTTTGAATTTGTTTGACAATTTTTGATCTTCTAATTTAAATATCTATTGGGTGGTTGCGTTTGCACTATGCTTAATTTCGTACATTTTCAGATTGATATGTCGAAAGTTGGTATTTTGGGAGGTGGCATATCAGGCCTCAGTTGTGCCCTACGAGCAGCGAAACATTGCAAGCCTAGCAGGAAATGTTTCAAAAGCCTTTAAAAAACTAAAATATTAAAGTATTTTTTGGGATTAAAATATTAATGAAAAAATAATAAATGCTAACGTGTGTGAGGCTTTACCGACTGCGGCCACTCTAACGATATTCCCGCAAATGTTATTGAATTTTTATCACATTAGCTGTGAACGTAAAAAGTACGCAAATTTATCACCTACGCAAAGATGCTTCATTCGGGTATCGGAAATCTCTTCAAAAACTAAAATTAAGAGCATTTTCAAAAATTCAGAAAAATCTATCATCAGATGACGCCCGTGACTTTTGTTTGTAATATTTGACCGTTGAATTTTTTCAAAGCTCATCAGGTACTGTTCCGTACTGTGGAGTTTGTCCAAGCGGTCAAAATGGGCGAAAACATACCCATTTTTCTAAAAAACGGATATTTTGCTTGTGGACAAAATGGGAATTTTCAATGATCGTAAAAATGTAGCGGACTAAATCGGAATTCGAAGACTGTCGGCTTGGACAAACTATATGAGTAGTAACCATAACATTTTCATTGTGAATAATGTGACATTATCAATGTCAGTTAACATCTCGTCTTTTGATTTTGTGGAAAATCAGAATTCCTTGATTTATTTTGTCGTTGAAAAGCGTTTAAAAAGACAATTTATTTTTAAATAAAGTTAAAATTCTTTTTTGACTTTCCAAAATTTGAGATTATGGTTTCTGAAATTTTTATTTGAACCGTTCTCAGTCTAACTCTGTTTGAATCTCAATCTGAACTCGGTGGGTGGGTTAAAACTTTATCTTCGCCATCGGGAGCACTGTTTGAATATGGGCCACATACAGTCAGATTTAAAAAGAACGATCCAGCGTCAAAATATGCGGTGTCGCTTTTGACAGAATTGGATTTGAACGAAAAAGTTATTTTTAGATATAAGGTAAATACTAAGATTGTTATTAGATATACTGTATATCATATACAGTAACGTGCCTCTATAAGGACGAACATTTTTCTCGAAAGTTTGCCGGTCACCCTATAAGGACGCCCATTACGAAATCGGATCGTCCTTATAAAGGCACGTTCGTAACGTGAGGTTACTATAAGGAAAATGTTGGCAAGACTTCTTTGGACGTGGATTAGGCAAGGCCATGAGCTCGTGATTTATAGAAGCTAATTTTTGCACCATAAGTTTTAAATTTTGAAATATAACCCATTTGAGAACAAACCACTTATTTGGGCTCATGTGACATATCATTGCGAATGACATCCAGTACAAATGGGATAGCCTACGAATACCAATGCGGGTGTAAATATCGATAGATGAATTGAAAAAACTACCTATTCTGAATTATTTATTGCAGAAATTTAAAAGAAAAATTTTAATATTTTTTTAATTTTCAGATTTTGTTTTTCAAAATGATAATTTATTAATATTTAGGTCTATTTCAATGAAATATTAAATTATCGAATGAAATCTGATACAGTTGAGGGTGAAATGCGACAGTAGATAATTTTGCTATGTCACCGATGATAGATCATGTCACATGACAAATAAGTTATTCGAAACCATTAAGGCCCATCTAAAAAAATACCCAGCTAATTTTTTTTAAAATAGAAATACTTAATTTGTACTGCTGTACAAATTTTCTAGTTTGATAACAGGTACCATGAAATTTTTAGGACCATCCTTCCGCAAAATACCGATTTGCTAAAATCGATGGAAAGGTAGTAAAAATGCCATATAATCTTTCAAGTGCTATCCAGTTTGATAAACTGCAATTACTCTCCATTGCTAGAGGAATGATGTCGAACATGCAATTAGAACATGATATTACTTTATTTGAACTTATAAAACAGCGATTTGGTCACAATGCCGCAACTTATTTAGTCGACACAATGAGTCGAGGAATTTTCGGTATGTTTTTTGAAGTTGAATTTTACCTGTCCTCTTCAAAGCCAATCGCTGAGTCATATTTTTCGAAAAAAAACTTTTTAACAAAATAACAAGCAAATGTGAAAAAACAAGGAATTGTGCAGAATTCGGCTATTAAAAACGACTCATCCGATTGGTTCTAAGAAAGCTCAAAATGACAACTCAGATTTATAAAAAAATTAATCCAATTGCATCATTTTTCTCTTTTTTTAACAAATTTTTTTTTGAGATTTTCTTGAAAGTTTTTGAAAGGAAAAAGTTTGAAAAATGATGCGAATCGGACCAATTTTTTTTAATTTTTCTCTGAATATGTGTGGTCATTTTGAGCCGTCTAAGAACAACTCTGATGATGTTTCTAAAAGCCTAAATGTAAACGGTGGACACACTTTAAACGACTGAGAGTCACTTTGGTTGGGAAGAGAATATATCGCTGGATAATGACTTATTACATTAAATCAGCATTGAACAATTTGACGACTATGAATGTCAAAATAAATATATATTTTTTTAAACTCAAGACAATTTTATGTTAAGTTTGAAAATTATATTTTTTAATAAAAAAAATGGGTTGAAAAGCTTTTGCAAATACAATTTTACAAGACAAAACATTCAACATTTTGTGTGAACAAAAAATCAGTCTAAAAAATTTCAGCTACTTCTGCTGCAAATATCACTGTCGATAATTCATTACCTATCCTGAAATCGTTCAAAACTGGACGACCAATGGTAAACATGTGGAAGACCCGCGAATTAAAAAAACATATCCCCGAACTAACCCATCCTGAACTAAAACCTTATCACAATAACATTTTTGATGGGGCTGCTGATAAGGGCAGGGGTCCCATTTTATTTTTTTTGGGATCGGTAGACTTGTAAAAAAATTAGATCGGGATCAGTTTTCCGATCCGCTCCAATCATGTCGACTCCTGTATAAGGGTGCAAAAGTATGGAATTTAGAAAATGGTCTTCAAAGCATGGTTGACCAAATGGGAATTAAACTAAGTGCTTATCGCAATTGTGAAATAAATCTCAATTGTGATATAAAACAGATATCATTATCAAATAATGGGAAAATTCAGCTTGAATCTGATACGAAACTATACGAAAAAGATCATTTATTCTCGGCATTTTCTCCGATGAGTCTCTCAAAACTTTTAAACCCTACAGGCGGGGTTTTTTCAGCTCATCCAAAAACAGATGGCGTTTGGAAACAACTCATTCGATTAAGTTCTAACATAGCTCGAAATGAGTCGAAAAAAGTTGTTCCGAATCAAATAATTTTTCCAAATTTAATTTCTATAACTTATAGTCTATGAGTAATAGTAAATCTTAAATGTTTTTTGATGAAAAAATGGTCAGATTCGGATCAATTTATTTTTGTTAGATTTTGGAAAGTTTTTTAAGAACTCATTCGATTCGTTTTCAAACGCCGAAATCTGAACGGAGTGTATACCTTTTTACTAAAGATAGGCACTATTGTTGGGAAAATGATATCGACAATATCATATGATTTGATTCATATCCCTTTATCACTCTTTTGTTCAGATCCCGGCTCTGTGTGGTAAGCGTAGTGCAGAATTCACTATCAGGGCCGGGATCGTAACAAAAGTGTGATAAAGGAATATTATACTTTTCACAATTATTCAGGTTTTTGGTAAATTTAGAAAAAAGTCGGTATCCTTGAGTGAGCTGAAAAAAACCCATCGTAGATTTTCCATCAGAATTAATAGAAACTCTCATCAACTTCGAAGAAAGTACTGTATATGTACAAGTAATCGAATTAAATGAAATGATTTTACCTGACGAATTAGGATTTGGTTTCTTGGTCCCAACGATTGAAGATGAAGATTTATTAGGAGTTATTTATGATTCATGTTCAATGCCAGAACATGATAAAAATGGATCAAGATACACAATTATGTCCAAGAAACCAGTAGATTCTATTAAAGCTATGGGTTAAAATTATTTTATTAAAAACTTTTGCATCTTGCATTGATTTTCACACAAATTTTGAATTGGCGAAAACTATTCTGCAATTTAATTTGGGTTTTTTGTTTGGGTAAGAGCTACAAAAAATGCCGAACTGATTGGTTGTACCATACGACTTCAACATTTCCTCGTAACCTGTTTTTTCATAAATAAAATTGCTTCAAATGCTTGAAAAATGTTTATTTCTGATAAAACTGAAAACAAACTGTCCGATTAAAAAAATGAACTAATAGTTAAAAAAAAATGGAAACCACACAAATAATGGTTACCCAGATTAGGGTCTCATCTTGTGTATTCTTTTCCGGGAACACATGAAACGTATTGTACTATACTTCTGGGGAGGGGGATTCGGGAAATAGTATTCTCTGCCAATCCACGACGTGGATTCCACGTCGCTTATTCAGCGCTGATATTATTGTTTTTTTTAATTGCACAGAGATATTCTTGCGTTTGTAGTACATCCCTCTAAAATGAAGAGATATACTGAATTAAATTTGTCATATTAATTATTGCCCGTTTCTAATACCTTAAAAAATAATTTAGCCCATTCGAAGTTCTAAATAATTGCATCAACATATCGGAATCTGATATTTTCTGGAGAAAGGAGTTCGCTGCATCTATCCCATTATTTGACAAATATCACCTTGAGCATGCGAAAAAAGTAGAAGAAATTTGTAGAAGTTACGGAATAACTCTCATAGGAAATAGCTTCAAAGGTGTTTCTGTAAATGACTGTCTTTACCATTCTGCTTTAGCTGCGCAAAATTATTTTGATTCACTTGAAAAATATAAATTTTGGCCGATTTAAATGGCAAATGTCTTTTTTGCATTTTTAGAATTATTGCACAATTTATTAATCTAACAGGTCTAATAAATTTCGATGAAGATAAAATGGCCGTATTTAAAGCAGGTTTTCTAGGCTGTCCAAAGTGAAAAATCATCAAAAATAACTCGATATATATAAATATAACTATCGTTCGCTTAGCGTGCGATTCCATTTACTTTATGCGTATTGTACAACAGTATTAATTTCGGGGGTGCAATACGGCGAGAAAACTTTTTCGATACATTCAGATATATCCTAATTTCAGTGAAAAAACAAAGCGAGCTGGGTTTATAATTTTGAGAAAAATCCTAATTTTTCGTTGATTTAACCGATTTTCCAGCTGTGTAAACGTTTAAAAAGTTTATTTCAACCACAAATAAGGTGTCGTAATTGTCCACTTTTGTTATCAACTTATTTTCTCGTAAATCAGATTCATCATAAAACTCCAGTTCTAGGGAGTTTATGATGAATCTAATTTACAGTAGAATGACTTTAATATGACAACCTTATATGACAGAGAAGCGACTCAAAAATGCATTAATATTGGTGCATATATATTGGTGAAATATCACAATTTTTTTTGTAAATACATTTGTAAAGCATTTTTGCAAAAAAAAATGATATTTTAGTCATTTTTGCAAACTTTTCATTAGTTGAAAACATAAAAAGACGTTTTTTCGCCAAAATGGTGTTAATAGGACAAGTTACAGTAAAGTGCGTTTAAACGGACAGTTTGGTTAAACGGATTTGGATCAAAAAGTCCTACTAGCGTGGGTTCAAATGAACATTTTTGCAATTTAAAATGTTCATCACCTTCAAACGAGCAATTTGAATCACCAAATTGCCCGTTTATACCCTTGCTAGAGAGGCTTTTTGACCCAAACCCTTTCTACCAAACTGTCCGTTTAAACGCACTCTACTTTAACGGTTTCTACCTGTCCTATTAAAGTCATTCTAATGTAGAAAAAAGACTCAAACTATCAGTTAATTAAGTGCGCAATTTACGACCCGAAATTTTTGATTCAAAGAACTCTTTTTTAAATTAACCAATTGAAAGATAGAAAACTTTCAAACTTAAGTTTTGGGCTAAACATAAAAAATTGGGTGACCCGGGACAGCCTTAGGTATTCGCGATTATATTTTCTGCTAATTTGGCTAATCCGCCAAGTTCTTTGAAAATCTAGGACATCATTAATAATGATTCATTACAAGTTTTAGTAAAACAGAAATATTATAAATAAATGTCTAGTGGGCTTTTTTCGTCTCATCAACTGAAATAGTTCCAGGTCCATGAATTATGAGCATGAAAAGACCTCCAAGAACACTCATCGTTTGAAAAAAATCGTATTTTTTGAAGTCGAACATTATTGACCCAAAATCGTGACTCCAAAAATTGTGCATTGTGAAATTAAGTCCAATCAACCAAAAAACCAGGACAATCGATGTTAATTTTGTCTTGCATCCAACAGCAATTAACATTATCATAGCGCATCCAACAATATTTGCAATGATCTAAAATATACATGGTTTTTTGGCGAAATTGCATAGAGCATTTTTTGAGCAAAACCGCAGGAATTTTGAAAAAAAATTAGTCAAACAAAAATATCGCGTATAAAATTGTTATCCCAAATGAAACCAAAAGTTTTTTCTTCAAAAAAAATGTGGCCAGTGAGGATTAGTTAAAAATTAAGGTTGTACATGTATGTTCCTCTTGGTGATACCAGATCTAGCGTAGAAAATGACGGATATATGCCCCTGTTCACATTAATGTAAATCTAGGCAGTGTGAACAGAGGATATACTTTTTTGGTAATATTTTCGAAGCGATGCCATTTCTTTAAAATTGTCTATATATTGACAAGAAAAAATCAAAGAGTTGTCGGATAACATTGTTCTAAATTTTGCTCCGGTTCGTTTGTGGCATAAATCAAATTGATCATATATATATTAGTAATCAAGTCAGAAATAGTGGCAGGGGGTTTTTTAACAAAAAAGTTTTTTAACAAAAAAAAATTCATTTTTTAACAAAAAAACCATTTATTAACAAAAAAACCATTAAATAACAAAAAAACATTTTTTAACAAAAGAAAACATTTTTTAACAAAACAAAACATTTTTTAAAAAAAAAATCATTTTCTAACAAAAAAAATCATTTTTTAACAAAAAAAACATCTTCCCGATATAAAATTTTGAACTTTTTAAGACGTTTTTGCGTTTATTTTTGTTACAGTTTAATAATTAATGATGAGAAAGACGCTTAAACATGTGATGGACTCAGAAAATAAAGATTAAAAAAGTTGCGGCTAAAATATTTTCAAGCAGGAAAAATGCTCAGAATTCTACATTTAAAATTTCGCCATTTTGCTTGTGACCTATGAATGCCATTTATTTTTTTTACAAAAAATGACCTAAATAGATTTAATCAAATATAAATTCAACATGTTTCGCTGTTTATTCTAGCATCGACGGGAAAGTGAAGCAAAATGGTTAAGAATTGTTTCAGAACAGAATTTAGCGAAAAATTGCATCTGCTTATGAGTTAAAAGAAGACCACTTAGAATAGTGTAAAAAATAAGTGGTTGTTTTGGTCGTTCAGATCCGGTCTAAGGTTTCTGATAAAGAATGCCTCTGTTTAACGGCGTTCATAGTAAGACCTGAAGCTTTTTTGGAGTACTCTAAAGTGTTGCATGAGAGGGTTAAGCGCTTAGTGGTCCACGAAAGCCGCTAGAGAGCAAACACGCGGGCCATGTGCAGGCTCAAAAAAAATTTTGCTGGTTCATAGAAAAATAACTGTTATAGTGTACACTCGTGGTATGGCAAAACTTTTCTCGGAAAAGTCTATGGCTATTGTTAAAAAATATGGTCGTTTGTTCCTGCGGAACACGACCCTATTTTTTAACCCTAACCCTAGCCTTTCCCAAGAAACAGCTTTGCGTCGTTCTATACCGTGTACACTGGACACGAGTTTACCTAACCCTAGTTCTAATACTTTCAAGATAGGATGATATCAGTGTACACATAAAATTATAGTGTACAGTGTACACTGTACACTCGGGGCATGGCAAAACTTTTTGTCAACAAAAAACTAGGGTTGGTGCAGGAAGACAAGGGGACCTAATCTTCTCACCCCGACCCTATTTTTTTTCCTGACAAAGAAGTTTTGCACAGTTTTATCCCTTGTATACTGGGCACGA
>SCLH01001989.1:2432-21381 GCA_004367855.1 Oikopleura vanhoeffeni | reverse complement strand
AATTGACCCATAGTTGCCTATATTTTCATGAGAAAGTCGACTCTTGCGATTCTTTTGAGGGTACTTACAAGTTCCCACGATGAACTTTGAAATCAACGGTGATTTTATATACGGTAAGCAATATACGGTATTTTGAAAAAGAACTTAAATAACATAAAAACAACTTTGAGGATGATCTGAAAACGTTTTTAAGACTTTTTTCTCATTACACATACTTGTGGTGAATTTTTTTTCATTTTTGTCTGACAGTAAATATTTCTATTGACCCTCAGGGCTTCAAAGGTCGATTCGACCCAGAAAATATCGAAACTGAAGTTTTTCAGCACTCCTTCCGTGTTTCTTTGTTAATTTGAGGCAGAAAACTTGCTCAATACTCTTTGAAATTTTTACTCCCTGGTGTCTAAAATGACCAAAATAGATAGAGGCTGAGAAACCGGAATTCTTTGGAAAAAATGAAGATGATTTTTCAAATACCTTTTATCTCTATTTTGACCTTAACTTATGACGCCTTAGACTCAATGTCCGGAAATGGTGTGTTATTGATTGGAGATCAGTGTTCTGAACGGGGTAACTTCATCCCAATTCAGAACAAAAAATAAGTTAATGCCTAACTAACTACCAGAAAACTTGGCCTAACAACACACCAAAAAATAAAATGTTACTGATTTACGAAGAATAAAAAAGATACCGGAGATTAAGCATTGATTTCAGTTTTAAAGATCATTAAGTCTTCTAAAAAAACAGTACTTAATGATGTTTAAGGGGGTAGCAGCGATGTGGCAGATTGGTACATTTTTTCGGAGTGATTTTTGGAAAAAAACGAATGTGAAATTTTTTTATTTTATTTTTTATCTTCAATTAAAGTGTTCATTCTTGCAAACTTTTACATTTTTAATTTCTCAACATACTTAGGTATCTGTAAAAATATCAAAAACCACTTTTTATTACAACTCCATTTCCAACTTGACCCGATGTGGGATTTTTTTTGAAGGCAATATTTATAAAGTTCAGACATTTTCGGGTGGAATGCACTAATTAGTGGGAGAATCATTATCTACATGAAAAAATTTCTTCAATATGAAAGTTTTTTTTCCATGAAAAATAGAGAAAAACAGCTTTTTAGGGAAAAAAATTGACCTTCAATTGAGTTAAATATGAAAAAATGTCCTGATTTTTGAAAGTAAAGTAGCCTATTACACCCGCAATTTTATATAGATTTTTCGGAAAAAATATAATTTCAATAAAATGCGTACCAAATGGCACAAACAGGTGTCATAAGCAAGTGTTGTGAATTTCATCAGTAGTTCAGAAACGATATTCGATTGACCCTTCAATCGGTTGTAATACGGAAATCAAATAGATACCAGACGAATCACACAACTGATTCGCAATTGATTTTTCAAGGAGAATTAAAACAGCATTAATAAAAATTTTGGACTTGATTTGCTAAATTTTCATATTATTTCTAAAAAAAGTTCGAGACAAAAATGACCAAAGAACATTGTTCATGATTTATTTAAACAGCAATTCAAAAATATGTAAACATGCATGAAAAAGTTAAAGTGGCTATTTTTTTCGTTTTTATTCACAGATTTTAGAAAAAAAAACAAAAAAAATTTGGGTGAAAAATGCAGTGATTTTAATATTTTACGAATTCAAAAAATAAAAGTTCGAACTCAAATTTCCTAGAATACATTGTTAGATATTAATAGGATACAATTGTAGATAAAAAAATGATTTTAATGAGCTGATACACATTTATTCTGGTTCAGCTAACATACAAGCACAAAAAAAAACCAACTAATTTTTTTTGTAAGTTAAATTTGACGCAGTCTGCCACAATCGCTGCTACCCACTTTACTATGGAGCAAAAATTCAGCTATTGAGTCAATGGGGTGCGTGAAAAAGATTGAATCATAATCTGGTGACCAGATTCTGGTTAATTTTTGATCTTGAGTCCCTGAGTTAACATGAGTTTAATGCAGAAATTCTGCAGCAGAATATTAATGAACGTTACATAATTATCAAAACCTGTTCAGTTCTCGTGGGGTTAAGACAAGTTATTACAGCGGAAGAACAAAGTTTACCCAGTATTTACCTGCATTCTATCCACATTCAAATGTACCAAACTTGCAAACATCAACACAAGTAAAATACGGCCTGATAACTGGAGATAACTCTTAAATATTTTTGATTAATTTGATATGAATTATTTTCTGCTTTCGTACCAGGTACGACGTACCTTTGGTTTATCTCCACCAAGTGTTGGCAAGTCGAAAACAGTATGAGAAGTAGTTCTAAATAAAAATGTTGAGATCAAAGCAAGTTAATTGCATGTACAGTTTGAAGTTAACTGCTTGACCGAGTTTTAAGAAAAAACATAATGTAAAAATAAAAGTTAACATGGTCCCCAAGTGACGGCAAATAAATAGGGACTAAACTAAGGTAGGAACGGCAAAACGTTTTTTGCTAAAAATTATTTTAATTATGTGTAAATTGTGGCCCTTTCAAAAATATTACGTTAAAAAAATAAAAAAGTTGTCAGCTAAAATTGCCTATGTTTAAGCTTAAAATATTTCTTGAAATTTTTTTTGGAAAAAACATAAATCTCTGGCTTAAAAGGGTGGTGTTAGTGATTTTTGGGATTTCAGAGGCTTCGTACGGTTAGACAAATGCAGACTGGAATTTTTNTATTCTAAATTTCAACCTTCCGGAAACAACCGACTGAATTTATATTGAATATTTTAAATATTAACTTCAACATTACATAAGTAATAGACAAGTTTACACTTAGATAATATGGTAAAATACCTTACTTTTATCAATTTTCATGATTATTTTATTCATATGATATTAAATTCCTTTTGAAATATATTTTTGTCGAAATTCGTATTTGTTGTTTTAATGTATGACTGACTTTTTTACAAAATAAATTTCTTTTAGACCAAAGCATAGGAAACAAGCCAAATATTTTGAGCAAACACTGATCTTAGAAAAAGAATGGAGCAGCACATCCCAGACCATTTGCAGAAGTGTTTGAAGAATGCATGGGTCATGAGGTTTATGCAAACACGGAGGCAAAAGATAAAGTAATTTATAAAAAATATCTTGTTAAAATGAGTCGATTTTACAGAATATTTTTAACTATCTTAATGATTATCATTTTAAATGATCCCCTAAAAAATTGTTAAATATTTAGGTTCCGGCAGGAGACTAAAATCGATGCAAACATATAAAATTAATCGTTTAAACGCCAATGAAAAATACGATTTAAAAAAAATCGCCTCATGTGCTCATAATACGCTAATTTTACTTTTATATTTGAATTTGTTTTAGATACAAACTATTGGTTAACAACTTGTCAGGCAAGAGTAAATATTATTAGACACAATTTCAAAGTCGCTAAATATTTGGAATTTTTCAAAATAAGGTTTACAAAATTTGAGCTCAGAAAATGATCACCTGAAAGACTTGAACGAATTTTTTTAGTTTCTGGTCTAAGTAAATTAAATTTTAGCGATATTGAATCTAAAAAATAAATAAATTTATTGAAGAAGAAGGCGGCACACGAACAATTCTATTTTATAAAAGAGAAATTGAAAATCCCGCAAGAATTCACTCGTGATTTACTTCGTATCAAATTTTTGAAAATTGCTGACTCAGAACCTGCGTTCTTGTGGAAATTGACCGTATGCGACTCGATAAATTAGTATCGGGAATATAAAATTAAAACTTAAGAGCTTGAGCATGATGGCCACAATGAATTAATCCTCCCAAGGAGAAACGCCGGATGGAATAAAATCAGTCAAGTGATTTGGATTTGTCTTTATTATGGATTGGTGCTTTTGTTGTTAATTTGGAGCATTTATTATCCGAACACAATTCTCAGAGATCCACCTCAAAGATAATTGTACTTACTAAATCTTGATTTACAATAGCATAAATTGTTTGAGGATCAAACAGCTCCGATGGTCGTCCAGCTAATTTTAAAAATATGATGATAGTTTATTCGTCGTCAGCGTTTATAGTATATAATTATATCCTTTTTGCCCTCTTGACATATTTGGTCCCCTCAAAACACGGAGGTAGAAAAACGACGCTTCTTTTAAAGAGTCATTCGAAAATTAGTTTTATAGATAGCTCAAACTGACACAAATCTAATTAATATAACATTTAAAAACTGTATTTAATACAGCCCGATGATTTTTTTTCTTAAGATGACTGAAATTGTTTAATTATTAGTTTTTGTTTTAAAAATAGAATACAATAGTTCTAGGAAAAATACCGAAACTGGTTTGATTCGACCAATTGTTTATTTTGTTTTTTCACTAGATTTTGGTGCAACAGTTATTTTGAGCTATCTAAGCACCTTAATAGGATGTAAGTTTTCAACTGACGCGTGGTTTTCTCACCCCCCTGTTTTGAGAGACCAAATAACCAGGAGGCAAATAAGGGATATCGATCGTTCAGGGCCGTTCTGGATCATATTCTGAATTTCATTTGACGACTAATCGTCATTTCAAAAAATTTAAAGGATTTTTCTCTACACATCCGATCACGAAAATTGATTTTCTAGATTCAAACTCTCGAGCTGTAATCTGGCCTTGCCGACTTTATATTAAATAACTTTTGTCCCAAAAAGAAAAATTTGAACTTGATCAAATGGCAATTTCGCATAGGTCAGCTCAAAGGCTCTGCTGCATGCTTTATACTTCGCATACATTTTTCCGTAATCAGTTGTGTGAGTGACTGTTGAATAAAACAACTTCTTTCTTATCGGGCTTTGAAGGCTTCAAGGTTGTCAACTTGACGTTCGAAAAATGCGAGAAAATAAAACCGTTTGTGCGTCTAGAAGACTCTCCACCGGTGGTGTGAGTGTAACAAGGTTGCTTTGAGTGCGTATCGTTAGACGAGGGCATAGATCTACCAACGAGATCCTCACGATTTTTTTACAACTGCCCGGGAAACTGTCTGAGGCGTGATTGAAAGTACCAAAAAACCGACTCGGTTACCCCCCTTAAGGGGTGTGTTTAGTGATTTGGGATTTCAGAGGCTTCGTACGGTTAGACAAATGCAGACGGAATTTTGAAACATACATTAGAAAGAATCTATTTTGATCTCACTATTCCATTGACAGATTTAGTACCACTCTCACCAACCAATCTGTTAACCGCGGTTAAGACCGAGTCCCTAGCTTTATTCGAAGAAACAGGATTCGAGCATAACGCTAAGCCTTATATCGGAAAGTTTTAGATTGGTAGAACTATAGAAATTGTCTAATTTAGTGATCGTTCGTTGCTTTTTGATTTTTGCCTCAGGTCAGTAAATCTTGGCTGAATGTGCCGAAAAGGTGTTTTTGATTTTCATAGAAAGGCTTTTTCTGTGAAAGCCAGAATCGTCTTTTTGGACTCAATTAACAGCCCTAGGGTGGGTGACATGAATCGGTCATATCTTTGAATTTTCGCCCTGATTGGCTGTAATTGACAAAAAAGTGCGCAAAAATGACAATTTTGAAATAAAGTGATAACTAAAGAATTTAAATTGTCACCAAAAGATTCCTTAAGTCTGATCATGCTGAACTGAATTTAGAACTATTGCTGATTTTCAACACCACACAGTGCTATGAGATCAAATCATAATTTTACGTAAAACTTATTTCTTTCTAGAATTCCGCATGTGGTCAAATCGACCTATGCTGCTAATATCAATGTCCCAGCAAATCATACCCAAGGAATCTTTGGGTGATTTAAATTTTCTAATATCACTTTTATCTTAAATTGTCTTTTCGCGCACTTTTTGTCTCGATTTACAGCATCAGCAGGCGAAAATTTTCAGAAAAATACGACCGGATCCGATGTTCCACCACTCCTAGGCTTGTTAGTTCATGCCGAAAATGACGTTTCTGCATTTCTACAAGAAAAACGCCTTTATCAAAAACTCCAAAATACACCCTTTTTGGACACATTCAGCCAATTCTGACTCTGAGGCAGAAAACGAAAAAAAAAGAACCGATTCACTCAATTCAGACACATTTCTAGATTCTCACCAACAGTCTCAAAACTTTCGATATAGCTCTAGGATCCTTGTTTCCTTTGAAAAAAGCTGAGGGACTTGTTTTTAACCGCGGTTAACCAGATGGTTGGTGAGATTGGTACTAAACTTTCAGATGGAGTCGTGAGATCAAATAAAGATCTTTCTAATGTATGTTTCAAAAATGTCCAGTATGAATTTGTCTAACCGTACGAAGCCTCTGAAATCCCAATAATCACTAACACCACCCCCTTACGGCGGTAACCGACGCGTTTTTTTGAACATCAGCCCTGTTCTAAGGGAGCGCCTGACGATACTAAAATGCTGGAATATAGTTGATATGTTCTGAAATTTTCAAAAAATGTATTTAAAAGTTTTTTGTATGATCGTCCCGGTCGTGAATCACGACTCGTGATACTGGTTCAAAAACCCGTTTTTGCACAAATTAGTATCATTTTATTTAGTGATGAGATTTCGAAAATTTTTGATTGTTCTAACGCCCACTATTAATGGTTATTCAAGAAGTAATATGGAATTGGAAATGTAATTTTCGGTCTATTTGCTCAAAATCGACAAAAATTAAATGTTAAATTGACTGTTTTCTGTGTATCACGCACTTATTCAATTTCATTTGGAGCACTGATATTAGTTTTTAATAAAAAAAAACCTTCATTACAAATTGTGTGCTCCAGGTTAATATGGCCGTCGTTTAAAAATATCTTGTTTTTTTTTTATGCGAGACGTACAAATTTTCGATTGCGTCAGATTCGACAGATTGCCCAATTTTTAATGAATTTTTAAATTTTTTTTCGAAAATTAAGTATTTTTTTCTCAAAGCTTAACTGACCTGCGAACTGATGCAAAAAATCAAATAATTTTATATGGCCTTCAAAACATAGAGCATAATTTACGAAAAAAATACTTCGAAAAAATCCAAATTTTTTTCGACGAAATTATTTTTTCCAATGTTTTTGTAAGCAAACTGAAAACAAAATTTTGAATGCCGTTAAAATTAATAATTTATCATGTACAGATCTCGAGATATTGACCTCCATCGGTTACCCCAAATTTCTCAATCTAAGAAAATTGTTGAAAATTATTTTTTCGAAAANAATAATTTAGTTTTTTCTTACAACTTGGAATCATGGCTACCTGATGCAAGAAAAATTATAGTTTTTGATGCAGCAGTTCAAAAATGACAGCATTAAATACTTAGAAGAGAATTCGAAATTTCGAAAAAAAAAATTTTGTCCGAAAGTGATTTATTTTCTGGAATGAAATAAACAACAAAATTTCGAATGCCGCAAAAATTAACTTCGTATCATGTGTAGATCTCGAGGTATGGACCTCCGTCGGTTACCTTCTTAAGGGGGTGGTTGAAGCAAATAAGATATGTCTGAATCGGCTTTCCTGAACAAACTAAGAATGCGAAAATGTTCATTTTACGATAGATCGCATAAAAAAAGTTCAATTGGTCACTCAGAGAAAACAAAAAAAAATTCAACCGCACAAACGAGTTCTACGGGCACTAGAAAAGTGCCAAAATCAATTCTTAAAAAGTTAACCGATTCTCATGATTTTTTTTCAATAATCTTATATTTTCATTATATAAAGACTCTCAAGGGCGAATTTGAAATTTCCACCTAAAACTCGAAATATGATTTTTTTGGTCAAATTCCCGTAAAAAAAGTGCTTTAATTTCGTCGAAATTAGGCCCAAAAGAAAGCCAGTGAAACACAGACGAGAAAGTTGGCTTACGTCAAGACGATATATTATGATTGAAGCAATTTTTTTCGGAAATTTTTTCGAAAATGACTGAAAAATTCATATTTCGAGTTTTAGCTGAAAATTTCAAATTCGCCCTTAAGATAATGAAAATAAAAGATTATTGAAAAAAAAATCATGATAATCGGTTAATAGACGAAGCCAAACATAACTTTTTAAGAATTGATCTTGACGTTTGTGCGGTTGAATTTTTTTTTGTTTCCTCAGAGTGACCAATTGAACTCTTTTCTCGCGACCTATCGTAAAATGAACATTTTCGCATTCTTAGTTTGTTCAGGAAAGCCGATTCAAAAATATCTAATTTGCTTCAACCACCCCCTTAACCATCATATTTATTTTCCGGCCAACTTGCTTGGTCCAAAATATTAAGAAAATTTTTCAAGCATCCCCTTAAGAACTTCCCCGGTCGTCATTTTTTACTATCTAATACAGTCCTGACTTAGATAATTTGTACCAATCAGAGAACATCCCTATACTTTTCCTTAAAACCTTCATTGAAGGTTTATATTAGTTCATTTTGTGATCAAATTTAAATAGTTAATAGTTGTTTTGCATTACAATTAGACAATTTGAAGTTTTTTTTGGCTTCGAATATTAAATACTATATTTACAAAAGTTTATAACTTGTACTTTTTTGATAGTTCAAAAACCATACTAATTCGAGGATAGTTATGAAAAGATATACAAACATTGACCACCTCGAAAAATTGTTCTAGGGGGTGTATTAAGAGAGGAATGTATTATATGTTTAATGACATGCAACGAAAAGTACATCGGCATTCTCATCACATTTTTAGGTATCGTTTTGGGACTTGTAGTCACCATAACTGGTGTATTCCAGTACATGCAAGAAGCAAAATCTGACAAAATCATGGAATCGTTCGCCAACCTCGTTCCGCAGCAAGCTGTAGTGATTCGCGATGGTGTGAAACAGACTCTTTCTGCTCGAGATGTTGTTTTGGGTGACCTCGTAGAGGTCAAAGGGGAGTTTGCATTTTTGATATTTCTACTCCAATATTGTGCTTGAAAAATGCGTTGGCGTAAAAATCTACAAATTTGAAGAAAAAACGTGTGCTATTAAATTTTATATGGAAAATAGAAATTTTGGATTGTCTTTTCTGCCATAAACATACCAGTTTTATGAAATGAAAATAAAATAAAAACCAAATACCTTTCCCAACGGAACTCCATCTGAAAAACGTTTACTGAAAAAACGCGTGTTCGAATTCCACTAATGTTGTCTGACTGATTGTCTTGAGTATAATTATAGGCAAGGGTGCTTGATATTGGGACCGCTGAATTTGATCGATGTGTAATCACTCAAGCAATCACTTAGACAACATCAGTGGGATTCGAACACGCGCTATAGAGATAGTAAACGTTTTTGAGATGAAGTTCCGTTGGGAAAAGGATATACGTGGTTTAGAGACTGACGCAAACATAATTTAATCCTTCTCAGGATCTCATTTCACGCCAAATGCATAGTAGTTAAATAATGACATTTAAAAATCTGCAAAAATGTGAACTCCGTCAAAGGCGGAGACAAAATTCCAGCCGATCTTCGGATTGTCAGCTCAGCTTCTATGAAAGTCGATAATTCATCGCTTACCGGAGAATCTGAACCGCAAATGAGAGACTCTGAAGCCTCAGACGCCGTAGTTCTAGAATCGAAAAATATTGCATTTTTCTCGACTAATTGTGTCGAAGGCTCGGCTCAGGGTATTGTTATAAGATGTGGAGATAATACCGTTATGGGTCGAATCGCGGGATTGGCAGCTTCAGTGAATTCGGGCGATTCACCAATTGCTCAAGAAATTGAGCATTTTATCAAAATCATCAGGTAAATTTGCACAGTTCAAATTTTTTTTGATTCACCAGTTTAATACCAACCTGGAGATATATCTAAGATAATTTTTTGGCCTGCTTTGAAAGCAGTGCTTTCTCACTCCGCGTCATAACTGTGATGTCAGAAAATATACTGGTCAATCAAATCACACGATTGTCAACGTTTTTTTAAGAATCATGTGATTTGATTGGTCACTATCTTTTATGTCATCAGAGTTACGACGCAGAGGGAGAAAGCAGGCCAAAGGATTATCTTCAATTATTATTCTCCGAACCAAAGGGCCTCTGTAGTAAAAAGGTTGTCAGCACCTTGTTCATTTCGGCGTTTGGAAACAATTCGTCAGATTGAGTTTTTAGATAGCTAAAATGACCAAACTTATTCCTGAAAATGGTCCGAATAATTTCCCATTTTTCAAATACATTTTAGATTAATTATAGGAAAGAAAAAGTCGAAAAATATCTGATTCGAACTAATTGTTTTTTCAATTTGTTTGGTCATTTTTAGCAATTTAAAAAGTTAATCAAATGTGTCGTTTTCAAAAGCCGAAATGTAAACGCTATAAAAATATTCGATGATAAATGCGTCTATAAAAACAGTATGCGCAAAACGTTTATTTTCATCACTTTTTATTTTGACATGTAACATGGACAATTAAAGGACAATAAGCGGTTTATCATTGAAAACTGGCTTAGGTAAATTTTTATTTTTACAGTATGGCAACCAAAACCCAAGGACAAAATCGCACTTGTTCTTAGGTACGAAATTTCAGACTTTTGAAGCTTTATCAGCTTAGTTTCCATTTTATAAAGATTGAAAATTAATGCATTTGTATAAGTTTCACTGAACAAAAATAACACTAAAATTCAGTTGGATCGCCATTGCTATTGGTGCTGTATTTTTCATCATGGCTAAAATAATCGGATACTCTTGGCTCGAATCTGTTATTTTCCTCATTGGTATCATCGTCGCCAATGTCCCCGAAGGATTACTTGCTACAGTCACGGTATGTTTGACTCTCACAGCAAAAAGTATGGCCAAGAAAAATTGCTTGGTTAAAAATTTAGAAGCTGTAGAAACTTTGGGCTCTACTTCTACTATTTGCTCAGATAAAACAGGAACATTAACTCAGAACAGAATGACAGGCAGGGTATGGAAATATTGGCTTTTGATTAAAGAAAATTCTAAATCTAGTCTCAGAAATATATAACTTTTGCTCATAATAGATTTCGAGAAAATGGTCTTCTGATGATATTGATAAATGTTTTTCGAACCAAAGTGCCTCTCAGTAGTAAAAAAGACTCCACGCCCTATTTTTGGGCTTTCGGGAACGACTTATCCGATGAAGTTCTTAGATAGTTCAAATGACTTCCAATATTCAAACAACGTCACGTTTCCATTTTTTCTTTCTAAACCCCCACCTGCTTTGCTGTGTTTTAAAACACAGACACCAAAAATATTTTTGGGAAGTATCATTTTGGCTGGCAGAATATCGGAACAAACCCCCAAAAGTTCCAATTGTTTTTAATTTCAAAATTTTGGTGAGTTTCATAAATTGCTTTTCAGACCGGAAATGCATGATTTGGATGCAATTTTTTGTTTTATGCCGTTAAAACAGCACTGGAACCAGATAATAATCTACAAATATACTTATAACGGTTACTTTTGGAAATAAATATTTTTACATTATTTNTTTTGGTACCCGGCACTACCTGGTGGTGTAATTGGCTGTCAAAATTGAAAATTAACGATTTGAGAAGGTGCGCATCGCGCGCAAGAAATTCCATTAAATTGTGGCCCGTAAAATTCTACCTAAGATAAGTAAACAAAAAGTTTCCGGAAGCCGAAACTAAATTAATTTAATCAAAAAAACATTTTCACGCCTACGCATTTTCGATGATTAAATTTTTCCATCAAATTACTAAAACTTTTTCTTCAAACTTATTCAAAAGTTATTTATTCTGTTTAAACCAAAATTTCGTTGCCGTTTTTAATTAGGAAAAATCAATATTTATCTCTTTTTTATTGAGTTTCAACCCAGAAAATTAGGCACCATAAAATTTAATCTCAAAATCACATTTTTTAGATTGATGGCTGACGCCATGTTTAATAGTTAGCAAATACTAGTGTGTTTTAAAACACTCAGATGCAGGTGGTTAATATTATATTACTAATATAACATCTCAAGCAGGTGAGAGTTAACTTATAATAAATTACAAATTTTAGTCTCTTTCTATTCTATTTCATTCACTAATAATTAAATCGAATGAGTCGTTTTCAATAGCCAAAATTTGAAAATACTGACGCCACTTTGATATAAGTTTTTATTATTAGCTCTCTAACCTAGGGTGGGAAATGCGAATTTCGACTTTCTTTGTGGATATTTTTTTGTAACTGTATTGACTAAACATGATGCCACGAGTTCAAAAAAATATATGAAATTTTTTTTGAAGGTGTTACTATCGGTCAAAATTGAAATTGAAAATTGTGATTTTTCCAAAAAAATGGTTTTTCGGGGTTAAAAAATAGAGAAAAAGTCCATTGTTTCGAACAAAATCATGGACTAGATGCAACTGGTGAAAACCCATTCTCACAAAAAAAAAATTTTGGAATTGATGTTGCGGACAGGTGTCAAAAATTTACTTCAAGAAAAAAAATTGAAAATTTAATAATGAATTTTCTCAGCTTTGGAAAAAAAATTGATGTTGATATTTTTAGCCTACTAGACAAGGCGCTTCATTTGACACTAAAATTAAAGCAAAAAAATTTCGAAAAAAAATCAAAAAATTTTGAAAAAAAATTTCGAAATGTTTTGAAAATCNTTTTGCTATTACCGGCGTGAAAAAACGCAAAAAACTAAAAAAATTGAAATTTTTTGAAGCATGATCAGTTGGGAGGCTCAGGCCACAAACGCTATCTCCTCCACCAGCATTGAGAATATCAGTTTCGTACTCATACTGCATTGAAAGCACAAGACTGTTTTTGGACAACTAACTAGATGAGTTTTTTCCGACAATTTTGGTTTGGCGCTCTCATTGCGGGCCATGGCCAACTTGTTCATTACTGGCCTAATTTTGACAAAACATTTAGAAACCAGAAACAAGATGCCTTCAAAATATGATTTTTTCCTAATAACAACATTTTAGCGGATTTTTGGCGATTGCAACATCTTTTAACTCCACAGGTAGACCGTGTCGAAAAGAAACACATACATGAGCGCACGCTTCATTTACAACTCATAAATACACATAATCAGTTTTTGTGTTATCGTTTTTTTCTTTGCTGTTTTGCGGCGACGAAAGAAAAATTTTTAAAACCAAAACGCAATCTTTGCATTATTTATTAGGCTTTCTGCCGAGAGCCTCACGGCAAAAACACACAAACCATTATAAAAGAATCGACCTCAGTAACATTGAAGGAGTAGGTACGTAGCTGCGATGTCTTCTTTTAAGAAGTCTTTTTACAAAGCAATCGTAGGTGTCCGGCGTAGGGTGGGATCTCTATCAATTACTGTTAAGTTTAAAATTTTACCGCGAAGGTTGGTTCATGTTATTACAATCGCTTTTTGGAGATCAATCAGCACCCTCCCTTGCTGTTTGGCGGGAAATGACCTTGGTAACGACGGGCCCAAGCATCAGGCCGACACCCACTCTCGTTAAGTCACCAGCATCGTAAACAGTTTACCTCACAGACGGTCTTCAAAAGGTCAATTTCATATAAACATCTAAACAATCCAATACCTAACCAAACGAAAATTATAAGCAAGTCAGCTACACGGACCATCTCAATTTATTTCCAAAAGCAGTAGATATAGAAGCCAAACGTGAACATTTTAGAATCAATACACAGAATTCATACGCCATACGAAGCCTTCAGAAGAAATAATTGGTTCATACAAAAAAACAATCGAAATAAAATGACAGATTCACAAAGAATTCAAAACCTTACAAATAGTTTAACCTAGAAAATGTTAGGCCATAGTCATAATTTAATTGGGCTCGATCGTCTTACGACTGTTCAATAGAATTCTATTTTTTCTGCTTTGGTTTATCTTGTTTACAATCCGTTTATATGGGGTCGACCAACTTAGAGATTCTGTTAACCACTCTATACATTAGTGTATTCCTCCAAATTGGGATAGGGAAAAGTCGGAGGAGCGAGTGATTGTTTCCGTAACAACATCGTACCTAGTTTACAGGTAGGTACACAGACTCATGACGACTTTGAAATAAGAATTTCAAAACAAAAAAACGGTTTTAACTACGGTTAAGCTATCTTGTTATGGGAATTTATTTTCGTCATTTAAGACCAGGAGTCTTTTTGTTTTTTATGTAAAAATTTTAAAAAAACAATTGATTTTAAGGTCAATTTTTTCGTCGATATTATACACGGTAGTATGTCATCCAGTTCTGAGCCGAAGGCCAGATGAGGAAGTGATAGAAGGCTTTTTTTAGCCCAGTGAAAAATTACAGGTTTTCGTTTACCCATTTTTTTATCGAGGGTCGCGACCAAATATTTGACCTCTAATGACCGGTCAAAGTTCAAAGGTCAAATCTCAAGGTTCATCGCTAAAACTTGTTAAGTACCCCCAAATCAGCAATCGAAAGGGTCAACTTTCTGCGTAACGTATAGCATACTATGGGTCCAATATGGTCACTGAAAGGTCGCTAGAGACGCAAAAACTGCAGTTCACACACCCCAAGGTCCAACCTATCAAGCTTCCACTCTTCTGACATTGCAAGTACCCTCAAAGAATCGGACAAGGGTCGACTTTTGACTGAAACGTATTAGACAACTATAGGTCACTAATGTACTGAAAGGTATCGCTGAGACGAGGCACAAACTTTTCTATTCTCTCTAGTTTTTTGCTCTCTAGTGACCTTTCAGCTACATTTACTTGACCTAGTGAACTACTAGGGTCAATATGTACTGAAGGTTCACTAAGAGAGCAACAAACTAGAGAGCAAAACAAGGTTTGTTGCTTCCCTCTAGTCGACCTTCAGTACCCATTATTGACCCCATAGTGTGCTTTATACGTTCACGCAGACCAGAGTCGACTCCTTCCCGATTTAATCTCTTCGGCCGGGTCATTAAACACAGTAAATACGATGAACTTGAGATTGACCTTGACTTGACCGTCATTAGAGGTCAAACTATGGTCGCGACCCTCAACTTCAAAAAAACTGGGTTACCAGGAATAAATATCGCCTCTAGATTTTCAACTGGCACAAAAAATCACCCTTCTAGCACTTTGTCATTACGTACTTCGCTAGACTGGATCATCATCCATACCCTTGTGAAAATCACAAAAAATTGACCTTAAGGGTGAGTGTCGTATTGTTTATCGGTTTTTTTTGAAAATGTTTCAAAAATAAAATCAAATCCTTTCGTCTTAAAAGTCAGCCAGAAAAAAATTCTCTTACAACGATGCTTTGAACACAATTGAAAACCGATTCTTTATGTTTTTGAACATTCCTTTATTTCAATCCGTCTATCTCCAATTGGATAAGGAAAAATAGAAGAGAGGGGAACAATATCTCGTCAGTTGTCTGTAAGGCATTATTTCTTAAAAACATGCTACTTTTCGTGACTATTATTTTGTCTGTCTACCAAACAATAAGATTTTAATGCGGAGAAATTTATTCGTATTTTGATTATGGTAAAAATTTTATTAGAAACATTTTTCCAGAAAACACAGAGAAATAAATAAAGCACGCAAATACATGTTAAAATATTTGGATTTTTTATAACCGTGCAAAATAAATTGTGACATCATTTTTGTTGACATATTTCGGGCTGAATCCACGAATTATTTTTTCTTATAAAATGACAGTGGTCCAAAACTGATTCGTCAAATGTATTTTAAAATGTTGTTCAAGAGATTCAATGTCCATATATATCGTTATGCGCCCCATCTTCAATCGCCGACACTTCCATCGGACAGCCCGCGGTGGCAGTTACCCGGAAGAAAACGGTACCGACAAATAAGTACTACAAATTTCATCCTTCAAAAGAGAAAATCCTTCCAAGCATTTTGTTGAGAATCAAAATACGACCTGTTCAGCGATATATTTTTCTTGAGGAATGCAACTTAAGCCCTCAAGAAAATATGTTCCAAGATTAGATTTCGCAGAGTTGACATTCCATGGAAACTTGAACCCGAAATAAATCGCGTTAGCGAAAAAAGATAGAAGATCAATTAAGCAAGAAATATATTCCCGTTAAGTGAACGTTTGAACATATATACTGTTAGATGTAGCTCCATGACAGCCGAAAACATGAAGGAACATCTCCAACGAGGAAGCATTTGTAAACGAAAAGATCAGAACGCGCTTATTTCACTCTCAGAAGACGGCTTTGAGGATTGCTTTTCCATATTATCCGCAGCTGTTACGACGGTCAGGGCCTCAGCTATTTCATTGCTTGTTCTTGAAAAACAATAATAAATTTTATCATGCACCTATTAACGGCCAAAAAATAAAACATTTTATTGCATCTTATTCTTGTCACAACCTGCCAGGGAGTAACTATTTTGGGTCTAAACGAACTTAACTAAGTCCGAGACAGCAAATCAATAGCTACAAAACTGGATCAACTCGTTTCTTTTTAATCACGGACACATATTTTTTGTTACATTAAGATTAACATCGAGTTTTACGTAGTTTTACGTACCTTTCAGGGAGTCGCGGTAATGTTCGAGATTTTGACCTTTTTACGCCCGGTTTATTGGAGACGAATGGCCAAAGCTTCGAATCCCAAAACTTTTTTAATCTTGCAAGAACAACTCTTCGCGATCATTTGAATAAACTGTAACTGTACAATTCACCGACGCGCACCTACGCTTTTAAACCCAGTCTCTACAAAAACAATCCATCTCAGAACCGCATCTTGCTCTTCTCAAGGTCTGTACCATTGTCATTATTGTTTATTTGTGTTCAGGCTCTAGAGATAGGCGTGATAGAGAATATGCCGACATTTTGAGCCTTTCTTCGTGGATACTTTCTTCTGTAATGTACTTGACTAACATGATGCCGCACAGTTCAGAAAAATATCATGAAATTTTTTTTTAAAGGTGTACTATCGGTCAAAATTGAAATTGGAATTAATCTGTTGATTTTTCCAAAAAATGGTTTTTCGGGGTTAAAAATAGAAAAAAAGTCCATTTGTTTCGACGACAATATCATACGTAGTATGCAACTGGTTGAAAAACCCAGTTCTCACAAAAAAATTTATCCTTGGAATCTGATGTTGCGGACAGGTGTCAAAAATTTACTTCAAGAAAAAAAATTGAAAATTTAATAATGAATTTTCTCAGCTTTGGAAAAAAAATTGATGTTGATATTTTTAGCCTACTAGACAAGGCGCTTCATTTGACACTAAAATTAAAGCAAAAAAATTTCGAAAAAAAATCAAAAAATTTTGAAAAAAAATTTCGAAATGTTTTGAAAATCTATCAAATTGCTTTTTTGATTTTTTTTAGCTTCCAGATATGGACACGGGCTCTTAGTTTGCCCAGGCAAACGACTATCATGATAAAATAAACTTGGATTTAAAACTTAATATTTTTATTCGATATAAAGCAGACAGAGGAAATACAATGCATAAAGAATCAAAAAAACTAAACTCAAAAAAAATCGGAAATATACAAAATGAGTTTATGGGATTAAACTTTCTCAAAAAGAATGATTCTGACCATGAAAAAATGGTCAAAATTTAAGTATAATCAAATAACTTTTCGGGCTTTAAAACGAGCTATAAAGGTTGATTAATAAAGAGGAGAGAAGGGTGGAGTGCCTTCTCTAAATTGTAGCGCGGCAAGAGGGGCATGACCGGTGGGACCAAAAGGCAAAAATTTGGGTCGGTTGTCGATCAGTTGAATTCTGTCCGTAGGCGCTCGTGCCATTTTCACGGAGAAACCATAGGCAGAAATCGTGTGTCCCGTGTCTTGTCAAGGCAACGGTGGGACGAGAACGATAAGTGTAGAATGCGGCGCAAAGTCAGGGGCGGGAGGAGAAAGAACGCGCACTGCTCAGTAGATGTATCTGACATCGTTATTCAAGTTTTAAGAAAAAGTCCGTTTGTTGGTTATGGTGTAATTTAATAATAATTTATATAGATCAGCGACGCAATGAGGAGTAATGTTTTAATGTAGCTGGAGACAATTTCAGAGTCGAAAATCTTGTGGTAGATACTATTTTTAAAAGACCGTGCGTTTAGACTGGTCGACACTCGCAGCACAGATGGGAATATCTACACCTTTCTTGGAAAGAAAAAAAGAATCGTCACATTTCCCCTTGCTGTTCACGTACTAAGAGAAATGGTTATTTCCTTTCTATCCCTACCGATGGAGATTCAATAGTGAATACGTGAAGATAGATAAGGTCACAATCTTTATCAATCGTCATATTTCGTAAATATATATTTATTGGCAGAAATGGCTTGATTGTATGTATGTATTTTTTTGAAACTCACCACAAAAAGGCATTAGTGCAAAGAATTTTGATTACTTTTCGGCAAACTATTAAACCGTAAGCAATGTGATGCATTAAAACGCTTTGAAATATCTCCTCAGAGTTTTGACCATTCGCGGCTTAGTAGAACATGACGGCTGCTTGAAGCACTCAAAAAAGTGCGCCCTTCGACCCGCTGACAGATAAATTGTCGATCTGCTCTGCTAAATACTGTGCACCTCCGTTTCCACATCTTCAAAGTGCCGTGCGTTTTGGGCTGACCCCCGCATGACGTTGGATTCAATTGTGATTGTGTTCTGCAATTAAATTGAGTCATTTTTGTGGAACTTTATAACTCTCTGCTATGAAATTCAATGTAGAGAAAAGCTCAAACTAAGGCATTGAATGACCAAGGTGCGAATTGTCTGGTCAAAGAAACAGGGTTTGAACTGTTTCTTGACCCCAATGTGTGTCGTGATCCCATGTAACTGTATTTTAGACTTAATTTTGGGCTAAGTAAATGGTCTTAACTATTTTCTGACAGCCAAGAATGATGGTGTCTGAAGTGAAATAATATTGTGTGAATTAGTAAGAGGCTGAACGTACAGGTATATGGCGTCAGTAAGGTGGTGGAAGTAAGTCTACACGACTCTCTATGGTGAGCACCAGTGGGTAGCCATAACGGTATATCCGCGATAAGTAGGAGTAGTTGACTGCTCGGGGGTAGATCTCTTTCTGTCGAATGAACTCTGAATCTCCTCGTTACGGATACTTTGCGTTGTTTTTCTGGTATCAAGATCGGTAGTATAGCAAATTAGCAGAAAATCGAATAATAAGAAAT
>SCLH01001988.1:66470-83419 GCA_004367855.1 Oikopleura vanhoeffeni | reverse complement strand
AAAAGAAGAGAGATTGTGCACCGAAACAAAAAATTTGTCGGCCCTACCAACTAAAAATTTTCTTAACTTCAAGGGTAACTTTGAGAAAAAACATAAACCAAAACTTTTTATATTCCGACAAGCCTACTGAGTAAAAGTCAGAATTTGATATGCCATTTTTCAACGGAATAAAGCTTCTATAATTTTTTTTCCAATATTAAGTTCTGTCGGGCAAAAAATTTAACACCGTTGTGAAAATCTACAGCTGAAATTTGAATTTTTGTGACCTCAAAATGAACGCTTAAAACCTGGCTTCACTATTGCCTGCAAAACTTTCTGATAACATGAGTTTCTAATGATAAAGATAAAATTGATGAGTGCAAAATCTGGTGAAAAAAGCCAGAAAACAAGCGAAGCCGCATTAGATTTAACGAACTTACCCTGAAATAAACCTGAAAATTAACTGGAATTGGTTCGAAAATTATTGATTAAGCGCCTCGGTGGCATTTTGACAGATCCGACATGGGCTCTTGATGAAAAAACTTTCAACTGGATTGATATTCTCCCCAAATATACCGATCAAAATGATGATTTATCAATCCAGGCAACTTTTGAAACTAGCGAAATTTTTGAAATTATGGTTTTTTTAGAAAATTTTGGAGTTTGAATTTAACTTTTTCGAAAATCGAGAAATTATGAAGACATTTTGGCATAAAAGTTCCAAAACATAATTAAAAAATCGCTTCATATTTTGTTCCCCGAATTTTTTTCAATATTTCTTTCCAAATACGTAAAAATTCTATCAAATGGCTACTTTCCAACCTTTTTTCACTTGGTGACCACATAATATTTTAATATTGCTCTTTGCAAAACCATAATGACATGTAGGATTTTTAGTCAAAAAATAAAAGGAAAATTTTGCCAAATTTTTCTCATTTCTTTGGTTCAAAAATTTCAAACTAATTTTTTTGGAATCCTTGGCTGAAAATATTGGGAATGACTTCTTTCTCTATATTTAAATATGCTTTCGTTCTGTTTTTTGTTTCGCTCATTGTTCACATACTCTGAATTAATACTTTTTTGAATGAAAATACCGGTTTGAGCGAAAATAAAGTTAAGCCCTCTAGTCAATGAATTAAAAAAAAATATTTCACCGAGACTTGCTCAATTGGATAAACCGACTGTCGACCGTTTTAAAATCCAAATTTAACCTTTTCGAACATTTTGACTCAAAAATCGTAATGAATTAAACTTAAAATAATTTCAACGTTCGACAGGCACCGTATTTTTAAGAGTTCATTATTAATAACAATAGAAGTTAAATTTTCTACTGTAAATTTAGTACACGGTAACTACACAACGCGCGTTTTTTAGAGTGTTTGTTCAAAAGACGATGGATTATAAAGTAGAAATAATCAATTGAACGAAAATTCAGATTCAACAAAACGTAAGTCTGAAAAGTGGCAACTGTGTTGTTCGAACCAAGTTTTAATTCAAAAAATTTTAAGTGGCAAAAAGTTTCCCCCGTCAAGAAAAACAATTGAAAAAATGCCATACTGTCAAATGAACCGAGGCCCTTAACTGGCAAAAGTTTGCAACTATAAATCGAAATATCACGGCCTTAGGCTATTTCAAAACGAATATTCCCGTTTTATTACAAATAAGTTGCTTTGAAAATGGAAATAAAAATTCCAAAGGAATTTTTGAATCTTAGGTTATTTATTAAATGGCGTATTATCTACCAGAAGTTGGTGATAATATCATAATTCTTATTTGCCATGTTTAATTCTCCAACTGAGAAAATAATAGGAGGGTGTAATACATAAAAAGGATAACGGTCCGTTATGTTTTAAAATTTTTTGGGGATACTAGTTAAACCAATTTGCTTAGGGAATGGTAGAAAAAAGCTATTATGAAACAAAATGTGAAAAATGGCATAAAAAAGTTGCAATTTTGCAAATTTTCATTCTTTTCGACTACACTGTTTATTTTTTTAGGAAAGCCTTTCACATTCTAATTTATCTTCTTCGTTTTTGAAAGGATGAGTTTGTATAAAACATATAGTGTTTGCATAAAGTTTCAGTTTTTTTATATTGAAGGTAATATTTTGGAAAAAAATAAACTAATTTCTTTCTAGTTAGTTTCCCTGCCCAAAGCAGGCAACATTATAAAAGTTAAATTGTTGCATTCATCTTAAATTTGTTCAAAGGAAATATATTTTCTGCTATTAATTCTGCTAGTCAAATTAACCAACGTAAATCAAAATAAACTAGCCACTTAAGCTATGCAAGTTTGCCAAACTGATCATCTAGCTCTCATATGACTAACAAAATATGTGAAAGATGAGGTTTCTTCGTTGAAGCTTTACTGTCTTATAATGGCTTTTACAGGACTTTTAAACTATTTCATCAAAATTTTAAAATATATGACTCTGAAATCCGAATCCTTGATTATTTCATTTTTATGTATATCAACTGTATCGGAAAATCCAAACGAGATATATTTGAACTGTCAAGTTTTTAATCAGAAATTAATAAATAATTCAATTGCACTGAAAATCGTAACCGGTATTTAAATTTTTAAAATGATGATTTCAACAGTATAATTAAACCTTTGTCATTTGAAAATTTGGACAAAATATCTCCTGTGTTTTCAAAACTAAAACTCAAGGGCCTTTCAATGAGTCTGATTTTATTAGTTGAAAAAACAGAAGAAATGAGTAAGTACTCCCTTACACTCCAACATATTGGGCTTGACGAAAGCCAAGTTTTTCTTAGTTTTTTCGCGGACTTAATTAATCGTAAATTCTAAGATTCTTTTTTAAAATTTTTGAACATTTGGGCCAGTTTTCTTTGTCACGAACTTTCGGGCAAATTTTCTATTTTGATCATGAATTGTAAAAAATAAACTATTCGGTACGATAATCCGATAAAGAGAAAACATTATGTTATTACAAATATAAAAATAAGAGAATAAATAAATATTTTCGAAAATTGCTTCGTTTAAAAATTAATTTGTTAATGCAAGATAAAGAACTCTTTACTAAAGACTCCTTACGTCCTTACGTAAAGACCTTTAACGAAAGATTCCTTTAATAAAAGTAATTTTACTATTGTTTTATCAAAGATAATTTCTTATTATATCAGCGGTATTCCTTATTGTGCTGGTTTGCTCATTCTTATAGTGAAAGATAAATTCTAGCACCTAATTGACTCTTAAATTCCTTCTCTCAAAATTTATCAGGAATATCCTTTTCAATATTTCTTATCAGTTTAAAAGTTCTACCTTAGAATCCAAGATTCGTTTCTAATTAAATTCATTTGTTCAAAGTTTCAAAAAAATTAATTGGGTTTTCGAATTCAAATTAAATACGAACTCAAAATCTTTCTTTCAAATTGATAAAAATAATAATAATAAATTTTTTAAATGAAGCTGGGGACAAATTTATTCTTGTTAAGCTAACGATATTGGCAAGATTTGGCAAAATATGGGGCACCCTTTCGTAACTGGACGGCCTATATAACAAGGTTTTATTTTGGCTTAAAAACGGAAATTTTGCGTAGATTAAATTTCGAAAATATTGCAAGCAATTGGGGTCGGCAATTGCCGCCTTAAAGCATTTTCGTAAATTTACATCGACTTCCTTTCAATGTGTTAATCATGATATATGAATAATGTAAATATTGAAATAATTAATAATGATAATTAATATGATAATTAATTAGATAATTAATATGATAAATTAATATGATAATTAATATGATTAATGATCAATATGATAATATATAGATTATATTGCATTTCAATGTCAATTTATGATTTTTGAAATTTAATTTCATTGGGTTTATATAATGTATGATTGTACCTCAAGAAAAAACTTATTGGGCGCATAACTACCTAAGGTAGGTCTCTGGCAATAAAACACACAACAATAATTTCTTGGCAGTTTAACTACCCGACCGGTCCGCGAAGCCTAGCGGGTAGGGTAGTTAAGCCTGCAGAAACTTTTTTGGTGTGTTTATGACAAACCTACCTAGGTAGTTATGCCACATTATTTTTTTGTCATGTCCACTTGAGATCTGACTACAATATGGGATTACCCGCGCCTCAGAGTACAAATCCTAAATTTTGAATGATACAAACAACGCAAGATATTAGCACCCAATCAAAACCTTGATTGCGGAATACGCGATTCATGGTCAGATTAAAAAAGAATCAACCAATCAAATCCTCAGATTTCGCTATTTTCTCAAATATTATAAGCGATTTGTTACTCTGAAGGGCGGGTGATCCATATGGCTATAATAGGACAATTTGGGAAGAAGTTAAAGAGTAGGGCAGAAATAATGGTAGGCAAAACAAATTTCAAAACTAATAAGATTCGCATCTCTGGATTTTTTATCTCGCTTAGCTTCCTCATATTTTGGCCTCCGCGGGTGACATGTCTTGACAGCCTAGTCGTCAGAGAAAATTTCCCTTATCATGTGCTGAAAACTTTCATATCCCGTAATTCTGCGAATTCTCGGAATGAGACGAGTAGACCACGTAATTATTGACCGAGAATTGAACACGTATCTCTGTGAAAAAAGAGTCGTTGTATGCACCAGGGGATCGTAATCAATATAAATATTTATAATACAATTTCAATCAATTATATATAGAAAATTTTTTAAAGCTAGAAAAAACCTTCTACCACCGAAATTATTTCGGAAAATTCAGTCTATAGAAATGTACTAATCTATAGACTATAGTAGTGAATCTAATAGTAGTAATCTGACCGTTTTTAATATCGAAACGAAATTTATTTCTTGATTAGGCTTTATATATTTATGTGCAAAATAAACATGCTTGAATTGAGGAGAAATGCTTTGAAAACTATTTCACCATTTTTTCTCGAAATTGTTATTGAAACTAGGCATTTACTGTAGGCAATAACAAAATAAATAAATTTGGAAAGCTAGCTGTGCTAAGTAGCTTTTTAGACTAAAATATGCATGAAAATTGATGTTTTTCAGCAGTTTTACCATCGGTGATAAAGGTGTCCTTATAAGTACTTAATGCCTTTTCATAAGCAGTGAAAATCACAAGTTAAAATGTGCTCAACGGAAAGTGACGAGTGGGTCATGACATTTCACGACTATAAGACATCTTATTTTATCGTAATTAACTCGTAGACTTTAGACATGAATCTGTACCCAGACTCGATTTTAGCCAACTAGTTGCCTCACTTTTAAATCGGCCATATAGCAAAGTTTCATTATCAACATTCAATTTTTCAATAGCTCAATAATAAATTCAGACAATTTGCTATACAATTGAAATAACAAAATTCAAATTTAGACGAATTTAAAGGCATTTAATGAAGATAAGAAAACAAAATGTTGCGAAATTCACTATGACTCGACTATAAAAGTGCAATACATGAAGATGAAATTCAAAACCCTTGAAAAATTTATATTTGCAAATTACTTTATAAAACTTCAATTGATTTTCTAGCATGTGTCTAAAATAATTTATGTTTCTTGCAAAATTCTCGGTGAAAAGATCTCATAAATTAATTCTTCAATATGTATTAAATGGGGGACAGATGCGAGACATACTGGACGCCTACGCAACGTAGGCGAACCCTTCAATAAATCAATGTGATTACTTTATCGGAAGTTCTGATTTCCTAGAGGTGCTCTATCTAACGAGGCCAATTTTCAGCAAATAATACAGTAAACAGAATCTGAAATTACAAAAAAACGCAATGCGGTAATTATTCATTTTTCTCACCTCTCTCTCGCCTACCATTCTTATGTTATCAAGCATTTCGAAAAGCTACTGGCTCTATTTAAACTGGAACGGCATTACTGTAAATGCATTTAGAGCTTTAGAATATCGTTACGATTCTTTTGAGGGGTTCTTTTCGCATGATTTGAGTACTTTTGAAAAGAAAAACTATATGGTACCAATGTACAGTAATTTTGAAAAAAGTACTCAAATTACGTCCAAAAAAAATTCCAAGGGTCACTTCAATAACGTTTTAAAGACCTTTTTCTCATTACGGAAAGTCTGAATAAAATCACGTGACGAAATAATGCCAAAAATACAAGTTTAAATATGTCATAAAAAATCCTATTTTTCTTGAAAAATAGATCACGTGAGTGTTTGGAAAATATTAATTATGTCAAAACTCTTAAATTAGGTGTTTATTAGTCTCAAAACTTTTTCGGCGTATTTGAGTACTATTTGGGTTACTTGGGCCAAACCTCATTTCTTAATTTGAAGGTCACGTGATCGTTTTCGGACTTGGAGTGTAATGTAAGAAAATCTAAAACTTCTAGGAACCACTTTCACTTCTTTCAAAAATTGATTAAGCAATTTTTGGAAAAAACAGTACTACTTTGACCACCTTATCCTTAAATATACGGTCACGTGATCATGTTTGGGCTATTTAGTGTAATTGGGAAAAAAGTCTTGAATCTTTTTTTCTGATCACGGATGAAAGGTTTAATTGTGCATTTAAAAAATTTTTGCAAAATAAGTACTGTAATACAGTAAAATTTCAATAAAAAACGGCACAAACGAGGTATTTTGTTTCAAAGTTATCGATAACTTTATAATTGATCTTGTTCATAATGATTCAGCGTCGTAAAATGCATTAATGGTGGTGCGGCAAATAGTTGCTAAAAATCGAGTCTACGAGTTAAAACTACAGTTAGTACGTTTCATCAACGGACGAGTTTGGGTCAAAACGTCGTGCTAGCCTGCACTTAAATGGACAATTCAACTTGTCCACTTGAACTCAATCTACAGTTTGAATTGCGCCTGTTATAATTATATTTTATAGGCCTGCGTGTAAGAAGGCGTAATTAACATAGCTCAAGAAATCTTGTATTCACGATATTTTCTGGTACATTATATGTATATTGGACTGTATATTATGTAAAATATTACGAACTGTAGTTGAATATTCAAAATTACGTATACCAGATCTCCAGAAATGGTGTGTTATTGGTTGGAGATCAGTATTCTGTACGAAGGATCCGTCTGGGATGTAAACGTCATCCCAATTATGAACAAAAAAGGAGTTTCTGCCGTACTAACTACCCAGCAAAGTGGCTCAATAACACACCAAAAAAAATGTTACTGATTTAAAGCCAAAAAAAAATGATGTTTAATAAATACTTATTTCATGTATAAGAATAAAAAATTTGCGTTAAAACGAGAATTTTCGGGAGAATACTGATACAGAACGCTGATAACATTATTTATACATTGAGATTAGGTCACTTTAGGCCACTCAGAAGGCGTCATTTTTTCGAAAATTTTGAAATCTTCGAACATTTTTTCTTGATCTTCGAAAAATTCTGAACAAAATGTACTTTTGTATTTGTCATAACTATCATTGATTTCTGATGCTGAAAAGCCGATTACAGCCTAATTTTGGATCAATTAAATTTGACTTTAAAATTAATATATGTCAGTTAATGTTTTTAATGTTACTTAAATGTTAATTGACCGTGAACAGAATGCAGATAAAATATTTATTTAATGTTATTTTATTTTTAATTCAATTTGAATTTCATTTTAGATTCGAGATTTTTAACATGGCACCTGCTTTACATTCGATGAATACACTGGTAAAAGAAAGAAAGGGATTTTTAACTCTGATGTCGACATCCCTTAAAGGGGTACTGGTCGCTGGCTTAATGAGGCCTTTTGGGCTTTGAAAATGCTCCAAATTGATTTGGGGTGATTAAAAAGTGTTTTATTGACCAAATTATCAAAATAAATTCTTCGAAATTTTATCGTTTTTTCGATTTTTATCTAAGTATTTTTTCCAAAATGAACTTCAAAAATAACGTTTGCTTTAGTTTAACCACTAAAACTTCAAATCATCACCTTGACGTACGCCAACTTTCTGATCAGTGTTTTCGTGGCTTTCTTTTGAGCCTACTTTCGATAAAAAGAAGCTTCTTTTTCTCGGAAATTTATTCACGTGACCTTCAAAATTCATATTTTCAGTTTTGGGTCGAAATTTGTAAAAAAGCTTCAAAGGATTTTTTATTTGTTTCAAGCTACCTTTTGTAGAAATTTGAGAAAATTTTGAAATTTAACCTAGAAGGAGATAGATTTTCCGATGGACAAAGTCCAAAAAACGGTGGTTTATCGCATATCCTAGAGAAAATATAGCACTTTTCGACAAAAACGCTCTAGAGAAATTTTTAAATACTACTTATACAGGTAATGTTAAAATTATGGCTTATTTCAAACTAAAACCTAGGAGAAGTTAGATAATCCATTTGGCTTAGGTCCTCTTGTGTCGCTTATGTGTCAGAGAGTGTGTGCATGTAAAACAGTTTTGACACATTTTTCACGCAAGCTCAAGGATAGATCTACAAATTGGCTAATCTGAAAAATATTCTTGAGGCCCTGGTTGGCTAAGTTTTTATCGAGAAAAACCAATTCCAGCGACCAGTACCCCCTCAAGTATATCTTCTCCAACCTAAAACTAGACTGTTTGAAAAATATGCATTTCCTGTCAATTTCGACTAAAACGCAATTGAGCAATAAAACAGTTATAATATAAATCTCCACACCGAATTCAGAAGGTAAAAAATTTAAATTCTGCGTAAGCAGTGCAGTCGACTGATTCGCCGGAACTAATTTCCTGTTCAAAAGGTGTAGACATAAAAATTGCATGAATGTACTAGACTCTGAAATAACCGTCCCGGATAAACCTACAGGCAACTTGTTCTCTCACCCATCGCTTAAAAATCGGTACTGATTTATTTCCGATTATTCGATTCATTATAAATTTTAATAATTGAAAATATTTTTTGTTTGGTACAACGCGGTTACCTTCAGCTGCCCGAGTTCATTTGAGGGGCTGTCCGTGGTTATGGGTTGACCAATTTTGCACTATTAAAATCAGGATTCTCGTCCACAGTCAAGCTAGAGATTCAAATACTACACTATCAAAAACATTGAATTCGATCTAAGTTTGCCATTATCAGACCAGAGTTAAAAAATCCTTATCTTTCTTTACTTTCTATTATATTTGCTATTTCCTGGCAACATTTATTCAAATTCAATACATAATGCACGCTACATGTAAAATATGACAAACATTCACGGAACTAACGGTCCCGTGACATGTTCGAAAAAACAAGTTCTGACTCCTAATGAGTAATTTCTAAATTTTACTTTCGCAATTTCTATTCGCACCAGTTCGGGAGAGTTTTGAGGATTTTGAAAAGTTTGGCTCCTTCCTTTTTTATCAGTGTTTTTGCTTTTGCGGTTTTTAATTGGTTTTTCCCTTTGGCATCTAGGTATAAATCGTTGCAGCTGGAAACAGGTTGTACGAGGTGGTAAAAACTAAAATTTTTTGCAAAATCAGATTTTTAAATGAAAATGAATCAACGTAATATTTTTGTTTTTATGATAAAAATAAAATTATATTTTGATTACGCCTGAATTTCATTGAATAACATCTGGACAAATCGAAAATTAAAGAATACATTCAATTCTCAAATTCATATTAAATTTACGTCGGAATTTCACGTCAATCGCGAAAATTTGATTATTGAGATTTTTGCCGAATTTGATTGGTTGAAATTACGACTAATTCAAATTGAGGACTTTTATCAATTTTGAAAAAAAATTTTATTTTAAGTTTAATTTTCAGTTGATAACGAATTCCTTTTTTTTGAGCTAAATTTGATCAATCGAATTTAATACTGATCAGAAATAATATATTTGGTAGATTTAGAAAATCACTTTATCAAGATACTTTTAAAAACATTTTTGTCTAGATTTCTGGTCAACTGAAATCTTTAAATTTCATCACGTAGAAACCAAAAATCAATTTGAAATCTTAATAACTTTTATTGGTCGAAATTCCAACGTATCAGGATCAAATATGTCGATTAATTTTAATAACTGAAATGTCTACGATGAAAAAATAATTTTTTTTAAATTATTTCAAACCTTAAAAAATATTTAAGCTTTGGGAGCTTGTTAGCAATACGATTATTGAAACGCTCACTAAAATCTTTTTTCTATTTAGATTTTTTCTGACTTTCCCGACAAATTTCAAGACATTCTGAGAAAAAAATATAAATTGGGCTTAACTCGGACAACCCACCTTGCACCGTATTTTTTTGCATCTTTCTTCGAAAGAATCATTCTGGTGCCGACGAAAGCTTCATCGCCGAACCATTTGAGGTCCTTGCCTTTTTTATAAGTAAGCATTTGGTAGTTATACGTCCAGAAATTTTTTGTAAATTCCACATTTCTATTTTCAAGTCCTGGAGAAATTCTTTCCATACATTGTGCCCATCTTACGCCTTCTTTTGCTTCCCAAGCATTGTATGATTTGTAAAATTTGGTGATTTTGCTATTAAAGGCAGTTATTGGTTGTGGCTTTTTGCAAAAGTTTTGATTTTGAGGGTTTACTTCTTTTTCAACGTTGGTACAGTAGTGGACTTGTTTGAATTTGGCGTTTTCCATACAGTGATAATAGGTACCAGTCGTTTCCTTAAATATTCGTTATCTTGAATAATCTACGAGCAGGAAAAGTCGTTATTTCATAAAAGACTGCTTTTGTAAATGTTTATATTTTCATATTTGTATGAAGATACTTATACCGGATTCAGCCGTTTAACTTAATTTCACGATTTTTGATCTCAGCGTGGCTTGTTAAGGGAGTGGCATAAGTCCAGCAGATTGGAACATTTTTTCAGTGCAATATATGAAAGAAAAAAATGTGGAAATTTATTTTTTAATTTTTTATCTTCAATAAAAGTGTTCATTCTTACAAACATTCACATTTATATATGATAAACATAACTAACTATAGTTAAAAATACAAAAAAAACACTTTTCACTGTGCATCAATTTCCAACTTAAACCGACTATAAATTTTTTTTAAAAAACGATATTAATAAACTTCAGACATTGTCGGGTGTATTCCGCTAATTAGTTTCCTAATAACTGTGCACAGTCGAAATTTTTTTTATATCAAAGTTATTTTTCATGAAAAAGGGTAAAAATCGGCAAAAAGTAGAGAAAACATATTTTTTTGAGATAAAAATTGACCTTAAATTGAGTTATGATATTAAAAAATTTCCTGACTATTAAACAAAATGGCGCCTATTACACACCCCATTTTATTGAAAATTTCACCACTATAAAATTTTTTAAATATTCAGTGACGAATGGAACTTATCGAGTGCACAGTCAACTGTTAAAAATTCGTCACTAGTTTCAAAATGATAAACGCGCGACCTACCGATACGTTGACATGCGTCAATTTAATAGATACCAGAACTTTTAATATATGATTCTGCCTTATTTTTCATGGAGAGTTAAAAAAACCAACAATAAAAAATTTTTGGACTTGATTTAGGGAACATTTTCATAATTTTTCTAAAAAAGTCAATAAAAAATGAAAATTAAAAATTTTATGATTTTTCAAACAGCCGTCAGAAAATATGGAGGAATCCATGAAAAAAGTTCAAGTGCCTTTTATTTCGGTTTTTACCCACAGATTTCACTTAATAAAACAAAAAAAATTTTGGACAAAAAATGCGGTAAATTTTGATCATGCTTCGATTTTTTTTCAAATTTTTACAATTTCAAAGATGGAAACCCGAACTCAAATCTTTCCTAAAATGGATAATAATAATTTTATGAAGCTGAAACATATTTAAATCGGTTCAGCTCACTATATTAAGCATGAAAAAATATACTGACTTCCTATTTTCGTAAGTTATATTGACTCCAGGATGCTGGGTTTATGCCACTCCCTTAACGGGGTTCTGAATGTGAATTGCTGTAATTGCTGGGTATTTGTAACCACTTTTCAACAGTCTGTAACTTGTGGTTAAAATGATCGAACATGAAAATGAAAATAATATATTGTTCTGTAAACACTTTTCATTTATAATCCCCAAAAACATTTTCTCATTAGTAACAAATTCGTAAATCGTATAACGAAAACGAGTTTTAAAAATGGACAATTTTTGCCCGGCAGTCAAAAACTCGAGCAGGTAATATACGAATCAGTTGAAACTTTCAAAATAACACGGAAACATAACAGTCGACCAAACTACAGTTAAGAGATAATTAGTTCACGTTCAGGCGATTCGTAAAAATGAAAAAAAAACAAAAAAAGACTTTCGTAAACAGTGCAAAATCTTTTTTATATATCATTAAAAATGATTTTTTATTAAAGCGAAAAATATAAAGCGAATAAAATGCTTACAAACTTCAGTGTGGAATTTGTGTCAATTGGCATTTATTTTTAATTGATGAAACAAACCGCGCGCGCCGCTACTCCTTGATAACGTCAAGTGTTTTTATCATAATAAATAAGAAGAAAGTCTTATTGCTTTCAATTATACAAATAAAAAATTTTAAACATATATTTCCTGCTCAATTTTTTTACGGAGAGTTTAATTTTGGCATTTATAATTAATAAAAGTGCGAATTAATAATTTTTTAAAATAGTCATATTTCGCTTAAAAGATCTAAAAAAAGATTACGGGGGCGAAATAGTGCATTATAATTAGTTGCAATCGATTCATAAGTCTCGATTTACCTGGGTTCGATATTTTGTTTGTTCAATTTATCAAATAGAGAAAGTTGACTTGTGCAAGCAAATTTACATTCAGAACCCCCTCAAGTTATATGAAAAAGTCTCTAAAATAGAAAAAAAATTTGTGCTCTCGCGCTAGATCGGTCCGTTTTTTTACCATAATTTATCATACCGTTTCCAGAAACATTATATCTGAGATTCGTGTGCTGCTAATTGAAACCAAAACCTCGAGCTCAACAAGTAATTTTCAAATTGTAATCCTGGGAGTTACCGTATGCTACATACGATTCATGATGTATAAGGTTGAAGGTTGATATAGACTGAAAAGGCTTTCTCAAAGACCCATAACTTTTGATTCCTAAAAACCAATGCCGTATGCTTAGGATCATACCCGGGGGTAAAATCGTCTTTGAAACTAATAATTTCATCAACGCATGAAAGGAAACACTCGGGGCAGAATTTTTCGAGAAAAATTCTGATTTGAAAAACAATTTGAAAATTTTATCTTGGGTAAAATGACAATTTAAAGTTTAAATTGTCGATTGAAGTGCCCCTCAAACCACCTTTACTGGATTTTAAATTGAAAGCTTGGAATATTCTGCACCGATAAATTTTTCTATAAAAACGTCGTTTCCGCCCACGCATTTTTCATCAAAATCACCATTATATTTCTTCAAAATTCGACAAAACATTTTGTTTTCCAAAATTTTTGAAATTTTTTTTGTGATAAATAGCTGAACGTTTTTTAAACGCGATCGTTTTCATTACAAAATTTCATAAGCAATATATTATACCTTAAAATTCTTTACTTAGCCAAAAAACTGTTTTTTCGTGCGGAATTTCTGACCACTAAGTGGCTCAAAAAACATTTTCATGGTAGGATTCAGTTTTTTTAGAAGAGTTGACCATATAAGCTGATGGAATTATTGCTGACGCTTTAAGTTTCGCAGATAGTGCTTACGGGTATGACCCTACGTATGCTACTTAGACGATTAAAAATAAAATATTCAAAAACGAATAATGATTTTTTGGCTAATCTTGTACCTAGATAAATTTTAGGTTGATAATTTTCGTGTTGTCATGTCAAAAGTAATTTGTTTGTTATTAAATGACAAATATGAGAAAAATTATTATGATGCTAAATGTTCATAATTTGAGAATAATGTGGTTCATCCATACTGTGAAGACGATATTCGTGTCCCATGGAAGTAAATTCATTATTTCTCAGTCTTTTATTTCAAATCGAATAAAATATAAGCATAACATTTGAAAAATTTCAGATTATTAAAAAACCATTATTTCAGCCCATTTTTAGAATTACAGAAAAATTTTTTGAGGGGATTTCTCTCGCAATAGACATACGAAATACAATCAAAATTCTGTAAAACAAATGTCGAAAATCTGATAAGTTCGCTGTAGTTCGTAATCTCTGGAACGATTTCAATCTTAACTGATATGATTCAATGTTAACCATCGATCAAAGTTAAGCGCGAACATAAAAGTTTTTTCAAAAACCCATATTTTTATCGTCCGATTTAATGTTCTGAATGAGAAAAAGGCTGTTTTTGCTATTTTAGACACGGAAAGTCGTATGTTTTGATATGTTACATGGCAAACAATTTGAAAAGTGAACTTCAGCTTTAAAAAAATAAAAATAAATGTCATTTCCAAGTTTACGATTATATTTTTTTAATGCCAGGAATAATCATTTTAAAATTGATTTTTGACATCCATGTTAAGATATGACATTTTAAATGGCACCTTAATGGCGGTGATCTCATTTTGCACTCAATTTCAGCGACCTCCGTTTGATAAATTTTGTTGATTTCGTTTGTAGAGCTCAAAATATTTTGCTTTGGAAATTTTTGATCATTTATCTTAGAGATTTCGTATAAAGTCAAAAATATTTTCAGGTTACAAATTTTAAAGAATTTTTAAACCATTTCTTAATTGTTTGTTTGCCTACACTTTTTTTTTATTTTTGAATCTTTATTTCTCTTCTTACATCGTTTGACATAATGCATATTAAAAAAAGTACTTAAATCAAACAAAAAATTGAATAAATGAAAAATAAGTTGTATTAAAAGTTTTCGGTTGTCAAATGTGAACTTACTTCTGTGAATTCAATTCGTCCCAGTTTTCCCAGTTTTTTGACCGCTTTGTTTAACTTCGCGGCAGAGAGGAATGCACTTCGTCCAAATGCTTTCTCTCCACTGTGGCGGCAAACATACTTGAATGCGGTACCGTATCGAATTTCACCATTTTCCAGTAGCCAGTTTTCTAAAAATAATTAATAAGATGTCTTTATTTTATGGAAAAACATTCAAAAAATCTCCGCCTAATTCTCTATCCCAGGGACCAAAAATAAAAATAGTTCGTCTGATTCTCAAAATCTTACAGTGGAAGAGTTCTTAGTAGTCAAGTTTCCTTAAAATTTATTTTTGTCAGATAAAGACCCTAATACGGACTCTTTATGCTTAGAAAATGGATGTTTTAATCAGGAGTCGATTGGGAAATGTATAAATTTGAGATTTCGAACTCAAATTGGCACGAATAATAGTCCTATTGGCTGAATTCGTGCTAAATTTCATGCTATAGGCTATAGCTTGAAATTTGATACAATTTAGAAAATCATATTATCAAAATTGAATTCTGTGAAATCATATAGAAATGTTTTTTGCATGAACTGATCAAAATAATAATTTGCTAAACATTCAAAAGATGTGTTGTTTTCATGATGTCATTGAATTTTTGGAATTGAGGCGGAAAAAATTAGTATTAGATTTTAGTAAAATTTTACTTAATTTCTGACTATTGAGCGAAAAGTTTTTCAAATTCTGAATTCTAAAACTTTTCGTTCAGGTTGTTGTTACTTGAAAATATGACATTTCACGTTTTATACATTTGTACATTTTACTATTGACCCGATCAGTGTTCTAAAACGGGATGAGTTTTCGATCCCGATCCCGCTCAGTCGCGACTCATAATCAGGTTTCGGGATTGATCTTTATGTTTCCTGCGAATCGAAATTTAATGATGAGTCTTGGCTTGCCATTTTTTGGCAAACTTTACTAAAACAACTAGCCGAAGACCAAATTGTTGATAGCGAGCTTGCCGACGACCAACACTGAGCTTGCCGACACCTTGTTTCCAAGGCCGTAGTTGCCAAAAACCTGCTCGCCAAAACGGAGCTCCGCGACATCAGACTTGCCGAAACCAAATTTGTCGACACCAAAGTTACCAATAACGACGAATATGGTGTCAGAAATCTCGGTGTAGGCAAGTATCGTAACGGCGATCACGTTTTCGGTAAGTTTTATGTCGTCAAGTTGGATGACAATTATCACATGTCGCAAGCTTGGTCGGTAAGCTACATTTTTGTTAACAAGGTATTCGTGACGACATGCAGGGCTTAGTTATTTTTTTCTGAAGCTATTTCTCGAACAAAAGTGAAAAATAGGGCTTATAGCCCGATTAAAAATGGTTAATCTGCGGATACTATTGACTTAGCTATAACTTATAGCGTGTAAGTGTCAGCCAATCAGACTAATGCATCATTTAAGGGCCTTGGTGCATTTCGAGAGATACAGATATGAGCTCTTGATGAAAAACGTTTTACTGGGTTGACATATTCTTCTCAATATACCATAAAAGTGATTTTTCATAATCCAGGCAACTTTTGTATTCAGCGAATTTTTGCATTATGGCTTTTTAAGAATACTTTGAGTTCGAATTAAACTTTTCGAATTCGACAAAATTAATGAGAAATTTCGATAAAAGTTCCCAAACCATTATAAAAAAAATGCATTATTTTCCGTTCAAAATTTTCTTTTAATATTTGTTTCAAATCAACGAAAGAAACTCTACAAAATGGCTACTTTAGCTTTGCGACTAGATGTCCTCATATTTTTAATATGCTCTTTGAAAAATCATATAAAATTGTTGAGTGATTTTTTGTCATTAATAATTAGAAATATTTTGAAAATTTTTCTCATTTTTATTCAAAAACTTTTAAACTTATTTTTCTTGAACCATCAGCTGTTAATATGAAGAATGGCTACTGTAACTTATGTCAAATATGTCCTCGTGGAACTACGGTTTGGAAAAATCCATCGAAGCCCTCTTCAATCAAAAATTAAATACATTTTATTACACCTAGACGTTCTTAATCGGTGAGCTGACCTGTCGACCATTTCAAATTTATTTCATTTAACTCACGAAAGAAATATTTCTTTCGATGTACTAAAATTTTGGTTTTTTCGTCTTCTTTCAAAAATGTAAATTTTCGATTTTGACTTAAAAATCGTATAAATTGAAAATAAATAAATTTTGATTGTCGACAGGACCGTTTTTAGAACTTCTAATTGATAAAAGAAAGAAATTA
>SCLH01001988.1:40609-63277 GCA_004367855.1 Oikopleura vanhoeffeni | reverse complement strand
TAGTTTGGCGGGAAATGGCCTCGAAAAAGGCTCAAATTTGAGTTACTCAATATCTTAATTTAACGGTGAGAGTGTACTAGACTGGGAAATAAGCGTGCCTGATTGGCCGACAGGCGGCCTGTTAACTCACCCGTTGCTTGAAATCGCTATCCTGCACCACACTTACATCTCTGAATAGGATATAATTATCACATCGAGGGAGAGAAATGTATTGACAGTTTAAGGTACAGTTTAATGGTTGTATAGGGTTTATAATGCAAATACAGTTTTCATGCATATGATCACTGCAATTTTAAGTGTCAGTCGAGTTCATATAATATATTTTATTTATTTCTTTATTATTTATTATTTAACATTGAATGCCTTAATGTATAAATTTTGAAACATTTTAAAATTATATTCTTTATTGATATGAGATTTTTATCGCACATTTGATTTTTAAGCTATCGCAGTTAAGAAGCAAAATAATGACCAAAAATGATGAACTTCAAAATAGTCTAGTGATTAAATGTACATTTGGACAATTTTCTATGCCAGAAAGTTGGCCGAATTTTGAATTGCTTTTCTTAACTGATCTGAGATAAGTTGTCTCTTAAAAAAAATCCAAATTGTTTTGGACTTATGGCCCATAAGTTATGGGGGTTGGGGACTTTGGGGAGTTTGGGTGCTTCCAGCAATGTACTGGGGAGAAATTAGCTCTTTTTAAAACTCAAATATCAATTGTGAGAATTGAGTGGACATCTATGTTTTCAATTGCACATTGCAGTTTGTAACCTTGAAATCGATAAGGGTGATAAATTTCTGGAAAATATTTTAACATGAGCCGTTAAATGCATAAAACTTTATTGCTGGTATTTCTCTCCATTGAAGTTTAACTTAATATCCACGGATCCAAAAATTACATTATGCCGATTATATTTGTCAGAAAAAAATTTCGACAATTAAGACTCATAATTTTTTAAATTCATCTCAATTTGCCGGGATTTTTTGTTGAAAATTCATTGCTATAGTTAAATATAGGCAAAATAGACAATATTTTACAAAAAAAAGTTTAACTCACGAACGGTACATGCAATTTCTTTTCACTTTTTCATAAATCATTTTCGATTATCTTAGTAAATTTTAAGACTAACAAAAAAATAATTTTTGTCAGATTTCTCGCATCGCTATTTATGCAGATTTACTGCGCGCGATTATTACATTGATTACTTAAAATTGAAATATTGAAAAAGGAGCAAAAATCTTAACAATTATGATATGGAAATGATTTCATTTATAAGCCAACTTATTTTTATCTGTAAAAAACTTAATTTTGAAAATGGTGAAATAAACCGAAACTAGTCCAGTAATAAACTTTTTAAAAATTTCATTTATAGTTATTTTTTGCTGTGATTATCATTCTTTGTAATTCGAGACTATCCAATGGCTAGAATTTTAAATAAATTATTTTTTTTTGCAAGCAAATCCGATATTCTACGAGAACTAGTTATTCGATAGTAAAAATTTTATTCGCTTGCAATCAATTTCTTATGTGCTGGATGGTCGGATACAAGAAAAATAATACCGAATTTTAGAACGTGGTCGAAAATAACTACTGCACCAACAATCCCCTTAAAAATCCCCTTTAAACAATCCCCTTTAAACACCCCTTAACACCTGGCAGTTAGTTTAAATAAATTCTAGTTCCTCGAAGTTTTGAAACGAGAGTAAAATATTTTACAGATATTCGAGAATACGAAATCGAGAAAAATTATAAAAACAAGAAAATAAGCGGAATTCAGATTTTTTACTTCGCAAAGTGACGTAAATCAACCAGTTTTAAAATGAAAAACCTAAAAATAAGAGATTGAAAGAAGAAAGATTACCAATTTATTCTGAAGAGGTAAATATTTTCTGCTTAGATTTCGAAGATTCATTGAGGGTGTCATGGCATGTCAGTGACATGATGTCACCTCCAGAAGTGAGAAGGAGCTAAGTGAGTTACCAATATCCCAATTATCCTTTTTAGATAATTTTTTGCAAAATAATGCAGAATTTTTTCGAAAATATTGTAATTTTTACGCTTTGTCTATCGAAGAGTGTCGAAAAGTAATGTCAAAGTTATTAGCAACATTTATTTTGATACGATACCGTCGAGTAACGTGCCAGTCTCGTTCAGATGAACCGAACTAGGGTCCAAAATTATGATAGTTTTGGCTAAAAAACAGGTTCTGGCAAATTTTTATATTTTCAGTTTTTTTCTCAGTATGTTTTGAAATTTTTTTTTGTATTGAAATCATTTCAATGAAATGTCGCAGGAATAAGCACCGTCTCAATAATATAACTATAATATAACTGATGCCCTTCAAAACAACTTGACTAAATCTCCATTCGGCAAAAGCTGACAAAAATAAAAATTCACACAAACTTGTACACTTTAAGGGGGTTCCCAACGGTATGAAAGGTATTTTTGAAGGTCTTTTACAGAAAAAACGTAAGAGCTACAAACTTCTATTTGGCATGACAGGAATAACCGAAACCTCGGCTGCAAATCATATGGTTTTAAAAATTTTAATAAATGGCATTTTACCAGTAAATCGAACTTAAACCGGTATTTCGAATTTTAAAAAAGATTTAGCGCCTTCAATAAAGAAGCTAGAAACGTGAAATTTGTTGAGGTTATAAAAACTAACAAAATCAAACTATTCTTAAAGCGAAATTTGAAAAAATTCAAACTCTAGAATTTATCCAAAAACTGGTATTTTTACAAGTGTCGCGATAAAAGATTCAGCTCCCTGAGTTTTCATACATTTTTTTCAAATCTTCGTCATCTCGAATTAACCGTATAATAAAACTAAACTTAAAGCCGATTTCGGATATCTCTTCTCGTTTTATTCTAGAGCAGTTCAAAGTTTAATTGAGTAAAAATTTGCAAGAAATTCGTGAAATTAAGGGTTGAAATAGACGGATAATTTACTGAAACTAAAAGTATTTTTTCGCGTTAGCAAATAATTTAGTTAGAAAACAAGCTGACCTCATTTCCGATAAATAACGAAATTTTTGTAATCTGGACTATTCAAATAACCGACCGTGCCACCGCCACCTTTTATTTGCGCGATTTTTCTTAGAAATATTGCGGCGCGGCATAATCAAAACCCAATTAAGTGAGTTATAATTACTCTGAACAATAAAATATATAATTCGATCAATAATTGAACAATTAATTAAGTGTATGGAAAAATAAAATAATATTTTCGCTGATTTAAATTCAATTTTTTCATGCTTAAAAATACCGTTGGGAACCTCCTTAATGGGTGGTCGTGTCTGATTTTTATGAAGACTTAGAGGCTATCAGAGTGCACCAAATTGCTTCTGGATGTCAAGTTGACATTGTCAACATAATCAATTTCCGATCAAATCCGAAATTTTTTGTTTTTTTCGAAATTTTCGCGTTTTTTATCAGAATTTAGTCGAAAAATATAGTTTGTTTAGATTTGACCACTAAAACTTCAAAATATCGGCTTGATATAAGCCAACTTTATGTTCAGTGTTCCACTGGCTTTCTTTTGAGCCTAATTTCGGAGCTCATTTTTTTCGCAGTAGATCTGCATAAAAAAGTCATTGCGAGAATCCTGACAGAAATTATTCTTATTTTTTTGAACAAGAATTTTACTTATAAAATCGAGAATGAAAAAAAAAACTAAATCGCAGTAACCGTTTGTAAAAAATGTAGATTTTGCACTATATAGGGATATATATATTTAACTATAGCAATGAATTTTCAATAAAAATTCTCAGCAAATTAAGATGAATTAAAAAAAATTAAGCCGATATTGTAGGAATTTTTTCTGACAAATAGTATGGGCATTATGTAAATTTCGGATACGTGAATATGAAGTTAAACTTCAATGGAGTTTAAAAGGCAGCAATAAGGTTTTATGCATTTAACGGTTGATGTAAAAATATTTTCCAGAAAAGAATCAATTTTTGACTTTGCAAGGTTTTCAAGGCACATTGCTGGAGAAAATAGGCCTTTTTAAAATTCAAATATCTTTCGTGAGAATTGAGTAAACATGCATTTTTTTAATTGTATATTGTAGTTCGTAACCTTGAAAAGTCAAAAATTGATTCTTTTTTATAAAATTTTAACATCAACCATTAAATGCATAAAACCTAATTGCTATTCTCTTCAATATAATCTGATAATTTTTCTCAAATTCGCTGCAAATTTAAATTCAAAATTCATGGCTTTAGTTAAATATAGGCAAAATATGCATTTTTTTACAAACCGAAGTTTAACTCACGAACGGTATATGCGATTTTTTTTTCTTTTTCATATATCATTCTCGATTCTCTAAGTGAAATTTTTATACGTATAACGAAATCAGAATAATTTCCGTCAAGATTCTCGCAATCATTTTTTTATGCAGATCTTCTGCGCGCTATTATAACATTGATAAGACTAAAAATTGAAATATTGAAAAAGGGGCAATAATCTTAAAACTATAATATCGTAATAATTTAATTTTAAATTTTTAGTTTCTCATGATACGATACAAGAAGAATTATACCGAATTTGGGACCGTGTTTGAAAATAACCACTGCACCCACAATCCCCTTAAGGGTATGGTGGTTCCTAATTTTCTAGATTAAATATTAGCCAACCAGGGCCTCGAGGATATAATTCAGATTCGGCAGTTTGTAGAACTAGCCTTCAACTTGCGAAAAAAATATGCCAAAACTTTTTTGTATGACCACACTCCTTCACACTTAAGCGGCACAAGAGCCACCTAAGCCAAAACGGAAAATCTATCTCCTCCAGGTTTTATTTGAAATAAACCCAAATTTTATCATAATCTGTATAATTAGTATACAAACTTTGTAGGTGCGTTTTGTCAATAAGGTATTATATTATTCTAGAATACGTGAAAAACCGGTCCAAAATACTGGTTTTTGGACTTTTTTCATCGGAAAGTCTATCTCCTCCTAGGTTAAATTTCAAAATTTACTCAAATTTCTGCAAAAGCTAGCTCGAAACAAACAGACACTTTGTAGGTGGGTTTTTGTCAAATTTCGGCCCAAAACAAAAAAATGAATTTTTCAAGGTCACGTGAAAAAATTTCCAAAAAAATGTGCTTCGATTTTTTAGAAAGTAGGCTCAAAAGAAAGCTGAAGAAACACTGAAGAGAAAGTTGGCTTACGTCAACCCGATATTTTGAAGTTTTACTGGTCAAATTGACACAAACGTTATTTTTCAACATTATTTTGAGAAAAAATACTTAAAAAAAATAGAAAAAACGCAAAAATTTCGAAATTTTTTTTGTTCTTATTTGGGTTGTCTTGTGCTTTTAAAACACAAACGATTGATTTTGAGGGTGTGGGTATTGCTAATAAGGCTGTTTTTTGACGCGGTTTCTCGGTAAATTGGCAAAAGTAGTATCGCAAAAATTTGTTAAACTTGAAGAACTAGTCTTCAAAATCGATTCATCAATTATTTTAATCTTTATCTACAATCCAACCTACGCTCACATAGAAACCTTTAATAAGCAGTCTCAAAAAACACTGAAAAGCTATGTCCTCCTAGAATTTTCATCCATTTTTCTCTTTTTTATGTCAGGCTCCAGAGAATCAGTACGAACAATCCATTAAAGCCCGATTCTCGAAATTTTGTTTCGACGGCCATTTTTTTGTTCAATGTTCCTTGAAATTTTAGTTTCGGTTTTTTCACGATTTTTTTGTCACAAGCAAAATTTTGTAATTAGGGCTCGGACGGATTGTTTTCCTGCTACCCCGGAGCCAATCAAAAAAAATTGATGAACATTGTAGGAAGAGATAGCTATTGAGTGTTTTTTCGGGAGGCTCATTGAAGGTTCCGGAGTGAGCGTAGGTTGGATTGTATCTGGTTCCAAATAGTGTTTAATTGACCTTATAGACTTATTTTTCAAGTTGAGCAAGTTTGTGCAGTAGCACCCTATCCATATCAGCTAGAAAACGCGTGTAAAAACTTCCTTATCAGCGACACCCACACACGTTAGGGGATACTGGTCGCTGGAATTGATTTTCCTCGCTGAAAAGGATTTTATTCAGATTAGCCAGTTTATAGGACTAGCCTTCATCTTGCGTGAAACATGTGTAAAACTTTTTTGCATGCATACATTCCCAGACACATAAGCGAGACAGGGAGACCTAAGCCAAAACGGAAGTCTCCTCTCAGGTTTTATTTCGAAATTAACCTACATTTTTACATAACCTGTATAAAAAGTAATTAAAATTAATTTAAAATTTAAGTAGGGTTTTTTGGGGATATAATCATATTATATATTATGTTTTCAATTAAAAATTGTATTTTTTGACCTTTCGGTTTATTCCATAATCATGATTACCAAAATGTCAAAAAATACAATTTTTTAATTGAAAACATAAAAGATTTGAAAATTCTGTAGAGCGTTTTTGTCGATAAGTGCTATATTTTTTCTAAAATATGCGATAAACCACAGTTTTTGGACTTTATTTATCAGAAAATTTTAGCAAATAGTAGCGCAAAACAAATAAAAATTTCTGTGGAGCCGTTTTTCAATTTCGATCCCAAACTCAAAATTAGAATTTTTGAAGGTCACGTCACGTGAAATACAATTCGTAAAAAATGTGATTCGATTTTCGAGAGTAGGCCAAAAGAAATTCACTGATCAGAAGTTGGCTTACGTAGTTTTCAGAATATATCACCGTGAATATGTCAATCTGCCAGATATACCCCTTAAGGAGTGGGTGTCGCAATTTGAGCCTCTTCCAAGGTCATTTCCCGTCAAACTAGCAGGTGATATTCAAAAACATTTGTTACTAACAGAACCAACTTTCGCGGTATTTTTGAATTTAACAGTAATCTGATACAATCCACCTACTCCGACACCTACGCTTTTAAAAAGCTCTTCAAAAGACACGCAGTTGGTACCTTACTCCTTCAATTTTATCATTTTTAATATTTCTTTGTGTGGGGCTCCGAAAAGCCTAAAAAATCGTGCAAATTGCTTTTGATTAAAATTTTGCTTTCGGCTGAACAAAACGCAAAAAAAAATTAAAATTTTGAAATGATCAGTTTGGGAGGCTCAGGCAAAAGCTATCTCCATCCAGTTTGAGAGATATAGTTTCGACTCATACTGCATCTGAAAGCACAAGATTGTTCAACAATAACACTGGAGTTTTTTTTCGAAATTGCTTTGGCGTCTCTTGGGGTCATGGCAACTTTCATTTTGAGTTAATTTTGACAAAATTAGAAACCAGAAAAAATGCTTCAAAAATATTTTTCCGTAAAACAAACACTTTAAAGGATTTTGTGCAATTTTTAACTCGGTAGCTTAAAAAAAACAAATGAGCGCACTTTTAAATCATGAATAAATCAATAATTTTGTTTTCGTTTTTTTTGCTGTTTTGAGCGCCGTAAGAAAAATTTCAAACAAAAGCAATTTTGCATTATTTGTTAGGCTACTCCGGAGCCTCACGCAAAACAATAATAAAAAATGATGAAAATTGAACGAGTAGGTAGAACTGGCGTGTCTTTAAGAAGATTTTAAAGCGTAGGTGTCGGCGTAGGTGGGATTGTATCAGATTACTGTTAAATTCAAAATTACCGCGAAGGTTGGTTCTGTTAGTAACAAATGTTTTTGGAATATACTATGCTGGTTGGCGGCCTCGGAAGAGGCTCAAATTTGCGACACCCACTCCCTTAAGGTGATATTTTCAATTTTAAGTGGTGAAATTAAAGTAGGGTGGGAATGGCAAATTCAAAGTCTTTGGTGGTGTTTCTGTTTCCGAGCACTCGAAAGAGATTTTAACGCTGAGTTTTATGCTAATTTGGAAATTTTTTTAAATTGACACAAAGTATCAAAGTATAAAAAATTTTTTCAATAAGCGGCGACTTTAATTTTAATGCATTTTTTCGAACTTCTTTTAAGAAAAAATGATGCAAAAAACATTTTAGTCATCAAATCCAGGGGCGAATTGGCTGTAAATCGGCAAAAAAGTGCGAGAAATCGAAAATTTTGAACAAAAAAGTGAGAATTAGAAAATAAGTGCCACCAAAATATTCCTTGTATACGATTTGTTGGCAACGATATTAGCAACTATGGTCTCATTTTCAACACAACGGATTCTAGAAAAAAAAATTAGGGGTTTTCTATAATTATTTCGTTTTGCTCTCTGTTTGTGTTAAAAATGAGACCATAGATTTTTTCGATTTCTTAGGATAAAAAAATCCAATTCTCCCCAAGTTTTTGCAAAAAAATTTTGTCCAAAAGTCTTAGAATTTGATAAGTTTTCCAAAAAAATATGTTAAAATTAGAGTGGCCGACATTTTTTTTGCCATTCCCACCCTAAATTGAATCAAACGTTATTTTTGAACTTCGGTTTCCAAAAAATACTCAGGAAAAAATCAAAAAAACGAAAAAATTTCGAAATTTTTTTTTTTGATAATTTGGTCAGTAACACTTTTTTATCATCCCAAATCAATTTTGAGCATTTGTCAAGCCCAAAAGGCCTTATAAAGCGACCAGTACCCCCCCCCCTTTAAAGGGGCCACCGGACGCGTTTTACTGATTTTCAAACGTATGCTCTTAGGTAACTTAAAATAGTATCAAGTTCAGACTTTGGATCTCAGGAGATAGTTGTTTAATTTTTTTCTAAAAATTTCGTTGAAATTTTTAACTATGACCGCAAAATAGCTTAATCTAGCTTGTGAATCATATAATTTTATCTTTTTTTGAGAATTAACTTGAATTTCTTAGTTTATCTATGGATTAATTGAATGCAATTAAAATAAGCTTCCTACGCCGAGATCCCAAATTTCTGGATCTTAAAGAACATTGAAAATTACTACTTATAAATTAAATAATTTTATTATCATTCTCAAGATTCAATTCGGAGTTAACAAATGCAACAAAAACTAAAGCAAACGAGTCATAAATTCAAAAGATTCAGTCTGGGCAATGAAAATATAACCTGACCCTGAACAATTGTCCAATCTAAATTAAAAACTACCCTAGAAAAATAGAAAATTTCGGAATTATTTTTATGTCGAAAATTTTTTAGTTTATTTTCTTGGAAGCAAATCAGTAACAGACATGCAGCTAAAATCAGCTATCTATAAATTCTGAATCTCGAGATATATGGCCACTTTAGAATACCCCCTTGTCACTTGTTAGGTTGGGGTACTTTGTGATATTTCCTGTTTATTTTACGCGATAAAAAATATAACCGAGTACAGAAATCTGAAAAGTGGCGAGAAGACCCAGCAAGAACCGTAAAAGACATTAGTTAATAATATTCCATGCCGTATAAGCGACAAACGATGTGTTTTGCGTCACATCAATTTTTTAAAAATACCAAATAATATTTAAAAGCATTCAGGTGAGACACAATTCATTGTTTTAAAAGGTGATACCACGCTATGCTAGAGAATAAATGCGTCATATCTTTATTAATATAAACTACATCGGTCATAAAACTATTGAGGGGCAGACGTTTTACTTCCACAATTTTACCTGATTATTTTTGTATGATAACCATAAAGGAGAAGTGTCCACATAAAAAATTATCGGAATTTGTTTTAACATTTAATTCCTACTATACTTACATTATGTGCACATCGGTCGCTATACAGATCAGCGGCTCTAAACTGATAGGTCGTGACTATTCGAAAAATGCAGAATCCGAACATTGAATTAGGTGGCCGTTCAAATTAGATTTAATGAAGTCGGCTTATTTTGCATTCAGATTTTTTATGGAGTTCCATTTCCCGCGTCGTTTGTTTCTTTCAAATTTTCATGATCTGTCGATTAAGTGCCCTTCATAACATATAAGTATTGACATATTTTGCTTTACAGCGATCTTAAAAAAAGCTCTCAAGGTATCAAATTAAAGCGCTTCAAGTGCCGATAAATTCACCGTGAGATCAGGATCAATTATATTTCTTTGGTATAATGAATCTGGAAAAGTTTGTCTTTGGGACAATTCTCCCTTAAATTTTGAAAAATATCAACAATTATTCAAGCAAGACACAATTAACATATCATTTTTAACGGAGTTATCAAGCTAAGCTGGAAATGTCGATACGTCACATTCATATCCCTTTATTACACTTTTGTTAATATCCCGGCCCTACTGTACTTAAAAACACACTACGTTTGCTTATCAGGGCCGGGATATTAACAAAAGTTTGATATAGGGATATACTTGAATACCAAATAGTTGCACACCTACCATCGTACACAATTACTGTGGTTACTGTCTACAACGGCACCCTCTATAAGGCTCATTTAAGAAACAATTCAAGAAAAATTTAGGAGAAAAGAACAAAGGGTATATTTTCGAAAAGAAAATAGTCTTTATATTTTTTAGGAAAATTTATGGTTACTAATTATGTGACCATATTTGCCTCGATATTGTAATAATCATTAAATAAATTCATTAAATGGAGAAAACTAACCATTTTTTTCTAAAAAACGTGATTTTCATGAATATTTTGAATTTATTTAGAAATATTTTTTGATTTCCAACGGACATACAGTATGTGACATACTGTATGTCACATACTCAATCAGACAAAAGTATTAAGTAAAACCGAGCACTGCGCAGTTATTGAGGTTAATCTTGTTTTCAAAAATTTAACTTTTAAACTTGATCATGAGGGAATAATCTTAGAAGGGAACTTTTTTTCTGTGCTCTCAAGGGCAGCCTTGTAAAACCCCGTAAAAAGAAGCCTGTAAAACCCCGTAAAAAAACCGTAGCTAAAATGTGTTGAAAAATGAAAATAAATTCTAGAATCTCACTTTTTTTTTATTTTCGGAAATCAGTAATAAGCAGTTTTCATTCCACTTACAATAATCAGAAAGGCAAAGAATGTCGTGACAGAAAAAATGATACATTTTCGGCTTTTATGAGCGTTCAAGATTGAGATAAAGGCTTCCATAGAGATATTAAATTTTATAACAAAGAAATTGGGCTTTTTTGGAGCAAATATTCTTTCGTAAAATGAAACAGGTTCCTTTAGTGAAAACTTATCATTATTAAAATAAGTGACTTAATTACTTTATTTACATGTATGTGAAATAAATTTTGATAGACAAAAGTTTTTAATTTTCGAGGAAAAATTTCTAAAACTTTCAACAAAAGCTGTCAAACTCTTTCTCGATTACAAAAATGTCATCAATTAAGGGGGTACTAAATTTTTCTGTATGATATGACTAGAAATGCCTTTTCTGGGCTTCCTGAATCCATAAGGCGCATTTAGCATGTCTTCCAATGAATGCCCCCTTAAAAAAATTTTGAGGTCAGTTTTTCGAGATCGCTCAAAAATAAGATCAGTTCTTATAATTTTATATCATTTCCTTTTCCACGATTGCGATTAAGTTCTTCAGGATTGTTGCAAACATTTGGTACCACAGTCGGTGTTGAATTATAAACATTTGGAAAAATAAGTGGGACATTTCCATTATTATTTGGAGGCTTAAAATATTTTCATTTTTGGTCATTAAAAATCCTAACAATATTTTCAAAAACTAATATCATCTTATTCGCCAATCGATGAAGAAAGATAAGGCTTTTGTGTTTTTTTTCTGGAGGCCTCCCGAAATCTTTTAGACCGGTTGTTGAAAATATTGAAATGAAATCGTTATTATGGACGACCACTCCCTCAAGAGGTGGGGGATGTGCACTTTGAAACTTTCATACAATATTGGACCAGATAAATTTAAAGTGACTTACGCTAAAAATTGGAAAAAATATTTTTTGAACCAGATCAACTTAAAGAAAAATCATTAGACCGGATAAAACCTCTGTGAGACTTCATACTTTCGCAAAACTAATTTAAGTGATCGGTTAGTCGAACAATTAATTGGAATTTGCGATCTCCGGGTTGCCAAACTTGACATCTGAAAATGCGTTACTACCACCATTATTAATTTGTTTTACCGAATTAGTCTGGTTCAAAATTTTACCGTGGTGGTCATGCCAAAATGTTTTGATGCTATGGATTTTAGCGCACAAAACTACGTCAATACTTTACTTTTCAGACTGATGCGTCTTATTATAGGTATAATTATTTTTTGAAAATACAAACTGATCAAGTATGGAAATTATAATTCTTAGGGTGAAAAAGTCTCAGTTGAAAAAAGTCTCATTTAAAAAGTACACATTCTAGATCTACAAAAAGTTAACTTTACATTTTTAAGTTTATATCTGTTTAATCTTGAAAATGATAATAAATCGAAGCTAGTAGAAAAAATGAGGTATTATTGGAAATATTATCGAAAGGTGATTTTTGAATGTTTTTTATTATAATTTCGTGGTTTTTTGCAAATTGAATTGAATTAAAGAAAAAAGAGACATAACAACTTGTTAACCTGCCGGGTCGTCTCCGCGAACTTTTCAAATTGAAATTTACGTAAGTTTCGAAAACTTAACTTCAAAATCCAGATAGAGGATAAATTTTGGATAAGACCACAAAAATAGGATCAAACTACGATTTTTTGATGATTTTGAAGCCAAATCGTAGAATTTTCGTGATTCCCTCCCGGGTGATCTGCGCACATTCCGTCCGGTCAATCTCAGCCTAAAATCATATTTATACCGTAAAAAATAACGGAAGAGATAGTTTTTCAAGTACAATCAACTCGGGACGCAGCGACGTTTGTCGCAAACTATGAGTCATATTTTCTTATTATTTTGATAGGACAGCCAATCAGTGACTTTCATTACGTTCACGCTTGTAGCGGTGTTCCCCGTACCAAGAACCGTTGCAAAAAAATTCTAGAAACATGATCGGTAATCCCCACCTGCACGCGATGTTCTATCACATACCTGCACCCGAGTGTTTTAAAACACACGAAGAATATTTTATCTCAAAAATAACATGTAACCCCCTCACACCCAAAACTATTGAAATTCCCCCACACCCAAAACGCCATTCGGAGACGCCACTTTGGGCGGATGCGATAATAAATGCGAAAAATTCATTTAATTTTTAATAAGCAAGATCAAGGATATTTTTTTTTTAATTTTGTGTGCTCGATAAATGCAAGACAAAATAGAGGTTAGTTCCAGGTACCTCATCGGAAAACCATACATTTTTCAAAATCACATTTGGATAACAAAAGATTAATTAGAACACTGGCTACTCAAATATAGTCTCTGATTTGAAAAAGCTCCTCTTAATCGTCTGAAAAAGAAGTTTTCGTATCTCTTGGCGCCAAAATGCACGCAGAAAAATCAGAAAAAAAAGTTATGAAAATAGTTTTCGACTCGAGCTCTGAAGGTTTATTACGCTGAATTTGGAAATTGAAAAAAAACAAAATTATATTTAAATTATTGAGAACAGACATACATTTTTTAAATTTAATTTTTCAGAAATTTAATTATCTTTGGTCAATATAAGCCGAAAAATAAAGTTAAGTTTTTTCCAACAAAAAAAAATATTCCAGAGTTTGATATGGAATTTAAATAAATAAGTCAAACCTTGGTGTCTGATTCTTTCTCTAAGTGAAAAATATCTCTATACCTAGCATTACAACATTTGATAAATTCTATTTTTCCTGTACCAAAAAAAGTATCTATTATCAAAAATCGGGTTAAAACTATTTTTGAGGATATAATAAATGTATTATAGGATTCAAAATTAAATGTATTTGATCAAGATTTCAAGCCACTAAAAAGAGGACACTCAGTTTTTCGGCTGCTGTAGGCTTGATTACTCGGCGGGATATAAAATAAATTCAAGCTTTCAGCTAGATTTTGCAGCAGCTTGACAAGGACTTTTCATCGTTCCGTATTTTGGTCTAGATGGCGTTAAAAATACAATTTTTATAAATCTTAATCATTCATCCGACGGAAATCATAATTTAAAAAAAATGAAATTGAAATTTTTAAAATTGTCTGCCTTATAATGAACAATATCACGAAGATTTTGTTTGGGACGACTTAGATAATGATACACAGGACTGATGATCTTAGTGTTTCTGAAAGATAAAATTGAGGAAATTGAAATGGAATGAAAGTCAACTGATTAAAAATTCCTAATTTCGTTGAGGAACTAGAGATTCTAGTATTCTATCAAAAAAAAGAAAACTTTTTTCCGTCAAAATATATAATCGGCTGAAAACTCTGAGTTTTTTTATGTTCGAGTTTTTTGAGAAAACTTGAGAAAAATAAACTCTCATAAAGCACCAGAGACAAAAAAATATAATACCAGGAGTAGCTCAGATTTAATTTCCTATATCTGAGTCTCCTTCAGAATTTTAATTTTAGGTGTCGTATTTACGCTTAGGATTTTTTCACGAAAATTGGCTGCGAAATCATAAAATTAAGTAGAGAAAAAATATCTTTTGAACTGCTAGTCGTACAAAAATTTTTTAAAACATTTTACTAGAAAAAAAATTAGCGAACTTTATGACACATTTGAATGAAAAGTCTGTGGATTGATTATTTCTTTCTCGTTTTGGGGATTTAAAAAATCTCGCGTCCCCGAATGGCGTTTGAGTGTGAGGGGGTTAAGAAATTGTATCAAATTGACTGAGTGGTGTCGGATAACAAAAAAAAATGCAAAGCTATTTAGCATGAAAAACTCCCCATAAATATATTCATCAATTTAAATTTGGTCCGAGTCACGAGATACAACAAATTGCTTTTGCACCACGAGGTGGTGCCTGGTGTCCACATAATTAATGTCAAAACATTCCTCTCCGAAAGTTAGCCTTTAAAGTATATTTATAGATTATTATCTGCTTCCCGTGCTGTTTAAACTGCATAAAAAAATTGCATCCAAATAATGCAATTCCAGTCTGATGAGCAATGTCTGAAACTCACAAAATTCTTGAAATTAAAAATAAAAGGAACTTTCGGGGGTCTGTTTCTGTTTCGGGGGTCTGTTGGGTATTCCGGCGGCTAGAATTATACTTCTGCAAAATATTTTTGTTTTCTGTGATTAAATACACAGCGATGTAGGTGGAGGCTAAAGCCTCGTAGTTAGCTAACTTGGACTGCTGAAAGTCTGCGACTAAGCTCATTCTGATCATTGGTACAAAGAAACAATAAACCAGGGGTCGGCAGATTTGAATCGGATAGGATTGGATCAGCTTTTTTCGATTCGATCAATTTTTGAAGCTCCTTAATCCGATCAGGTCAATCTGATCAGTTTTTATTTTTCGAACGATCCAATCCCATCTGATTAATCGACCCTTATCGACTTTAAAATTAGATTTTAATTTGAAAAATGGGCACAGAAAGAGCCAGAATGTAAAATTTCAGCATTTATGGCAAAAAAAAAATTTGAGATAAATCTTTAATAGAATAAATCAACTGCTATAAAATTCCAAAAAAACAATCTAAATTAATTAGAATTTAAAAATCGAAAAAATTCTAAAATAATACAAAAAAATAGGATCAAAATTGTTCTCAGATGCAAATTTTGAGTCCTAATCTATTTTTTCATTTACAAAGACCATATGATTTTTTTCAAAATTTGCTAAAGTTTTCATTCATGTTAATTTACTACCAAATCCAAGCAGGACATTGTATTTCTTCTTCCCGACCCGGAAATTGTGTGGCGCTTTGGTCTCATTGGCTGCATTTGTGGTCTAGGGTAACCAGCTCTGTCAAAATAATTCATGATTTTTTCGGAATTTAAAATATACATTATGTTTGAAATTTTTTTCAGGTAAAGCATAATATATACTTTCAGGATTTATTTAAATGTCGATATTTTAATAACAAGCTGTCATAAATTGGTCACGTTGGGACAAAATCGGATATATTTTTGCATTATTAGTCATGATCTTTCAGTTTTAATACTTTGAGGCCGTACTAGATTACCGGACCTCAGATGTCATTTGGAAATAGCTAAGAAGTCATCTTTGAGATCTGATAGAAAGTTCACATCAAAAGGCAGCTTAACCCTTGTCATAACAGTATTTAAGACCATTCAAACAAAGAAATGATTGAAGAATTGTTTTTGAATATTTTGAAACAAAACCTTTTACCAACCGAAGTGAATCTTGAAAATGAGGGTGATCTCTATAGCGCGTGTTCGAATGCCACTAATTTTGTCTTATTGATTGTCTTGTGTATGACAATAGGCAAGGGTGCTCAATATTAGGAGCGCCAAAGTTGATTGGTGCGTAATCACTAAGACAACATTAGGGGGAATTGAACGCGCGCTTTAGAGATCACCCTAACTTTCAAGATTCCTTTTTGTTAGGACAAGAATATACATTAGTATTTTCTGTCGCAGCAATGCTTCAATTTCAAACAAAAAACTTAATTTTTGTATATTTATGTAAATTATACTAAGGTAGGAACGACAAAAATTGACCAGCTCACATCATATTTATTTTCGGAGCAATTTGAGTTTATGTGCTGAAATTGACTCAGAAAATTTGTAAAAAAACAAATTATGTCCCTTTTTCCATAAGGCCGCATTTTTCATAATTGTCGGCAACATTTTTTTACAATAAGTTATTGTAAATAACCTAAATAAATTTCTATCTCGAATATTATTTTTTAGCATGAAATTCCAAAATCTTGGATCGAGATTTTCAATGATCATAAAGATGTATTAAAGCAAATATAAATCGTCCACAGTCTCACTTCAAGTGACTCACTTGCCATCAGTTTCCTTGAAATGATAACGAAAGTTCTAAAAAATTGCTGTTGGTTGAAGAAATAACCATTTTGATTTCATAATCGTGATTTTTCTTGTAAACTTTTGGACGTATTCAAAACTTATTCTTTTTAATCATATCAATATCTTATAAACCCAAATTTTACAGTTTTTCTCTTGGATATTTTCTGAGCTAACAGGCATAATGCCGTCATAATTATATAAAGTGAATTTTGCAAAAACATCATTTGAACACGCAGCATGTATTTTTGTAGATCTTATGTGTTTTGGATGATAATAGTAGGGTTTTCCCTGATCTTCACGAGTATGAAATAGTCGAGAGATATCCCTTTGTCCATGTGTGATATCTGCAAGAAATGGTGTCGAAAAACTAGCATCATTAATATTTTGTTCTGCTATATTATATAGCATATATATATGACTAATATAATATGAGGAATTTCGAGGCTTTCCATTTTTATGATATTTTTAATATGTAGCACAAATTTATATGAAATTTTTCTGCTTTCAAAACCCCCATTTTCCAAGAAATAAAAAAAAAATGAATGAAAGCTAAATAAATAAGAAAAATCTGTTCTAAAACACATGTTTCAGAAAATAGTATATCTCCAAAGTAGGACATCCCTTCAAACTTAAATCTGTCGAAAACGATCGCCCGCGACGTTTGATACATCTGCTAAGTGAGCGAGCTAACCCAGGAAGCTCTTGGCTGACTTTTTTGTGTGTTCGAAGTTTCGAGCCGTAGTCAAATAGCAATTTTTGAGGCCGGCGGGAACGGTTGGGCTGATCCAGAATATCCCCGCCCTGATTAGAAAACGAAGTGTGTTTTTAAGACGTAGGGCCGGGATATTCCAAAAAGTGTGAATACGAGATATGCGGGAAATTTTAAAAATATTTAAAAAAATACTGCCAAAAAATATTTTAACCAAAATATTTTAACCAAGCTAACGATAGTGAGCATAGAAAATGAACTTACTTATAGTTTACATGTATGTAAATTATATTACCCGCAATCTGTCAAGTTTACGGGATCCTTAAAGATTTCCGCTTGAAATAGTATCCAAAAATTGATTATGAAAAACTAATCGATTTTCCATTGTCGTAAAATATTATGCCATTATGGAAGTTTCATAATGTTATCTGTCGCCATAAATCATCAAACTAGACTTTTACTTCGCAGTTAATAGTCTTAACGGTAAGTTCACTTTTTGGGCCATATGAAATTATCTTAGGCAAATGAAAATGAACTTGAAAGGAAGAAAAATAGTAAAAAAGGTGTCTTAAATAGTTCCCAGTTTTGGTATGTAGCGCTGACAGCGCTGCACTGTCAATCATATATCCCTTTATCACACTTTTGTGAATATCCCGGCCCTACTACTTAAAAACACATAACGTTGGCTAATCAGGGCCGGGATATTAACAAAAATGTGATAAAGGGATATAGAAATTCTGAAAATTTCGAATTATCAAACTATATAAAAATAGAATATCAAATTTTCCGGGCAGATATCCCCTATTCACATTTTTGTAAATATTCCGGCTCTCCTACTTAAAAACACACTAAGTTTCCCAATCAGGATCGGGATATTTACAAAAGTTTGAATGAAGGAAATGAAAAACTAACAATCACCTTAAAATTCCTATATGTGAAAAATATGCCTATATCCCTTTATTGCCCTCCTGTCCTTATTTGGTTCCTCAAAAACACGGGGGGGGGTGAGAAAACCACGCGTCATTTGAAAACAAGTCATTCGATTAGGTTCTTTGATAGCTCAAACTGTGCGCAAATATCTAGTTAATAATACAAAATAAAAATTGGGCCGAATCATACCATTGTTTCTATTTTTTTGTCAGACCTTTGTTACTATTTTTTAACAAAAAACTAATAATTAAACAATTTCAGTAATCTTAGAAAAAAAAAATCATTGGTTCTATTAGAAACAGTTTTTAATGTTTATATTAATTAGATAATTGTGCTCAGTTTGAGCCATCTAAGAACTAAATCGAATGACTCGTTTTGAAATAAAGCGTCGTTTTCTCATCCCCCCGTGTTTTTGAGGGACAAAATATGTCAGAGAGGGCAATAAAGGGATATGTTGAATTTTATAAGTCGTTAAACCTTTGAGACAGTGTTCAGCACATCACACGATTGTCGACTTAACTCAAGAATCCTGTGATTGCATTGGTACCTGTCTCAAAGGTATGACGCCTAATAAAATTCGACACATACATTTTTTATCAACGTTTCGAGCCAAAGAATAAATTATCAAAGTCTGAAAGTCTACAATTTTTGGGAAAATTTCTCTAACTTGACAGAAATTACCTAAATTTTTCACAAAAAAGTGATACGAAAATATTATCTAATTTGACACAAAAAGTGTAATTTAAAAAAATATTTTTAAATTTTGCATGCTTAGTGCATTTTGTATAAGTTTTTCATAGTTGGATCGTAATATCAAAAAAGTTTAAAAGCCCTATGATCAAACTGATCATTTAGTGGAGGTCAACCGGTTCTTATGAAGAAAGCTTCATTTTCCCATGATCTTTCGTGTTTCTGAATCCTTTTCCAATAAGTTTGAATCTATTTTTGAAATTTGGCTTTCGGTGGGCTAGAAATTTTTTGAATATTATCAATGATAATTTATCATCAAACATTTTAGGCAAGATTGTAGGCATCATTTTCGATATTCAAAATAATATCAATTTTTTGTCGTCTTGCTTGAACCTTATGATGCCAATAAATAACACCGCAACGTAGATTCATATGACCTTGTTATAGACCTTGAAGCATATAATATGAAATATGATTTCTGGGCAAACAAGGGATAGCGAGTAAAATGCCTGGATAGTAAAATGCCTTGATAGTAAAATGCCGTACACTCAATGAGTAAAATGCCTTAAAAAAAGGAGGTAAATGTCTTAAAAAAAACTCAATAAAAAATAACGATTAATGCGTAGGCAGGACATAGCAAAATGCCTTAATAGTGTAATGCCTTAATTTTGGTGGTATAAATTATACTGTATAATGCCTTAATTTTGGGAGTATAATGCCTTAAAATGTGAATGGAATTGTTAAATATAAAAATTATGATTTGTTTCAAAAATTCTAGTGTTACAAGAAACATTTCTTTAACGTTTCAAATTTTTTCTATTTATTTTCACAATGGATTCGAAAAATGTAATTTTTGGCGTTTCCCGTTTGAGAGGTTAATGGTCGCTGAAATTGCCTTTTTTGAATAAGAAATCAGCCTAACAGAGAAACTATGGGACAATTTAGATAGCCATGTTGTAGATTCACCCTTAATCTTGTCAAAAGCATAAGTCAATGACTATTTGTTCCGATACACTCTGAGATACGTTACCAGAACAAGGTGTCCCTGGTCAAATTTAAATCATGTCCTCCCAGGGTTATGTATAAATGAGGGACTATGTTTTTGGACACAGAATTGTACACTACGCGCGCAAAGCGCTTTTGAAAGCGCCTGCACCATTGTGACAAACAATAGTGACAAACAGATTAAACAAATGATATTGTTACTCTCGACCTCAGGTATATTGATACTTATTTACTTTAGAAATACATCATTTACATTGTTTTATTAGATTATCTGAATTGAATACTAAGAATTCGAGCAATAAAAAATCTATTAAAAGTTCTTGGATAATAGCAGCTAAGTTTAAAACGGAACGTGTAAAACCAGCGTGTGACGATATCACTTATCTCTAGTCTCACCCGAAAAACCACATGTTTCGATTATTGCACATGCTTATTTTGTCCGCAATAAAGAAAATATAATAAAAAAATTCAACGAAAAGGTAAGTTTATGTCACTACATTTTGGTGGACAGTATACTAGCCAAGTAATAATTTCATTTTCGTATCAACGGAATATTTTTAGTCCGAAATTCATCAGAAATTATGGTGTCGATGTCAAAATATATTTTCTCACATACCTTAAAGTTCTCTAAATGAATGCATTATTTTTCTCTTACATTCTGAACACGCAAGGTGCGTTGAACCAATCACGCTTTTTGGCTCCTGCGCCCAAAGTTACTGTTTGTCAAAGCGTTTTTTTTTGATAATATTGTTGCAGTTTGATATTTTCTAAGAAAAAATAGTCAAAAAAGTAAAAGAAAAGGGAGGAGTCTATTACCAATATTTGAGATGGAGGTTCTTTGACGAAATCAACAAAATTTATGTTTTTTGTGTGTTTTTGCTCAAAATCTTTAAAGTCTATTAATTTTGTTACCCTAGTAAATCAATTATATTATTACACTAAAAAAGCTAACAATAGTAGTTTGGACTATGCAACTGTGTATACAAATCCATTTGTTATTGGTCTTCAATCTTCACAGTTTAGTCTCGTAGACGATTAAAAGCTGATTTTAGAGGCCATGCCTTATTGAAAAATTCATAAAACAAAAAAATCGTAGACATAATTTTCAATAAAAACATGAAATTTAAACCAGAGCCACATGACAGCGCCATCAAGTGGTTGCACCAACAAATATTTCTGACATAATTTATACGCTGGTTAAGTTTTGGAGCGAATCTCTCAAAAGAAGAAGAATAGATTTAAATGTAGATTTTAGGTGTGGAACGTTAAAAATGGCTTACGCCAGAATATAATTATTCATCCGGTGTTATAGAAAAAAAGTATAATTGGATCCCATTTGGAATTCCCTATATCCTGTACCGAATACAGTGAATCAAGAGAGCCTGAATAGGCAACTAAAAGATCTTAATTTCGCAAGAACTTAGGCCGGATTTGCGAAATTGCTTTTCGAACCAAAAATTAGTTTCTGCGTTAAAAAACTTTTTTGATTTCTTCATTCTTGATAATGACTATACAATAAATGTCGAAACGTCGAAAAAAAAACAATTTTTGAATTGACCTCAAATATATAAAAGATCTATCAGGCTCAGGCTATTTGTCCTTTCATCGCACTTGCGGGATTATTAAGGAGTTTAAAATTCACTTCATTCAAATGCACGAAGAAAAAATCGTCAACGATCAGATGAACAAACGAAAAAAAAGAGCTTTAGATCGCGAAAATTTGCTGAAAGACATCCTCGATAATTTCTACTATTCGCCCTACGAAAAACAGCTCAGCTCTACAATCTCTACAGCTTACAAAATCGGAAATATTTCAAGAATTTTGAACATATCATCCGCCGCATAAATGAGGCTTTTGGGGCATTACAAATGCTCCAAAATGACCCGGGTTGATGATAAAGTTAACTACCGATCAAATCATCGAAAAAATTTTAGATTTGTTCTTCAAAAGATAAAGGATAGTTCTTCAAGATAGCTCATCTGACTTTTATCCTCAGAGCCCTGTATGGCTATTTTTTTCTAGAGAAAATTCAATTACAGCGACCCGCACCTCCTTAAGAAGTGGGCGTCGCTGATTTGCCTTTTTTAAAGTTTTTAGATGCGATTTCTTGCTTAACTAGCAAAAGTGGAATTCCAAAACTGTTTAACGTAAATAACAACTCTTAGCAATCATTTACAGAATTTTAGATATTTGATACAATCTAACTTACGCACTCACATAAACGTTCAATGAACCTAACTAAAAAACACTAAAAAGGTATCTCCTCCATCACTTCTCATCATTTTCATTTATTTTTTTGTGTGAGGCTCCAGACCATCAATCTTTCAGGCCTTGTTTTTCATGTACATAATCATATGTTCTTCAAATAAAATAAGTTAATTCAAAATGTCCCTAATAAACGTTTTTATTCAGTTTTTCAAAAAAATTTGTAATTTACTATGGGGGAAAAGTATTTTTTTAACCCCCTTTGACTATCTAAAGGCAAAGAAATTTTCGGGAGCCAAAACGGCGCAGAAATAACATTGTCACAGACCAGCCAGAACCGCACAATTCGAACTATGTCATAAGTTTGCAATTTTATTTCACAAATTATTGAAACATTTTATACGATGCGCCGTTCGAAAGTTATTTTTTTCCCTACTTTTTTAGGATTTCGTCAAAATTTCTTAAAAATTAAATTGTGTGAAA
>SCLH01001988.1:0-19692 GCA_004367855.1 Oikopleura vanhoeffeni | reverse complement strand
ATTTCTAGAATTCTAGGGTTAAATTCAAAAATCTGAGACACATATTGACGACACTATATTCATCTACCTGAGTCGAAAAAACGGTCTTATTCTGAACATCCGTTTTGGAGAAGTATCACTTTGAAGACGAAAAATTGTGAAAATCGGCGTTCAAAAGTGATTCTAGAAAATTTTTATTGGTGAATATAACCCACCAAAAACGATGCATGTTATTAAAATTATCGGAAATGTCNCCGGTTTACTTATAGTCATATTTCTAGAATTCTAGGGTGAAATTCAAAAATCCGAGCCCAACATATTGACAACACTAAATTCATCTACCTGAGTCGAAAAAACGGTCTTATTCTGAACATCCGTCTAAGAGAAGTATCACTTTGAAGACGAAAAATTGTGAAAATCGGCGTTCAAAAGTGATTCTAGAAAATTCAAGAGCGAAATTCAAAAAAATGGCTCCAACATATTAGTAACCTCACTCTGCCCGTACTCTGTGTAAATTTTCAGACGCTTTGTATGTGGGGTCTAAAAGAAGATCGATTGTGAAAAAACCGTTTAGTGCTCTAGAATAGACTCACCACCTGGTGGTGTGATGTAACAAGGTTGACTTTGAGATGTGTAATCGTTAGACGAAGGCTAGATCTACAAACGAGTATCCTCAGAATTTTACAACTGCCCTAGATTTGTTCTGAGGCAAGATTGAAAGGTACCAAAAAGCGACACCTACCCCCTTAAATAACATTTCTTAATCACTGAGTGAACTTCTCTCCTCAAAAAAAGGATCATCCCCTTGTTTAGCAAGAACACAAAAAATATTCGAAAAACTTTAAAACTCCTAAGTTCTAGTTTTACTTTTTAGGCCGCAATAAAATTTATTTATTGAATTTCGAAATTTGAATATTTATGAAGTAAATACATTCCGAAATGTTGAGAAATGTAATGCAACGAATTAATTTTTGTTCTAAAAAGAAGAACAGTGACATCGTGAGTAAGTAATAAAAGAAGCCTACAGGGGAGGCCCAAAATCGCCGAAAGTTTTATGGCAACACAATTCGGCGATATTTGGAAATTTCGGCGATATTGCATTGCCATGGCATATATTCGACGATATTGGCACTTTCGGCGACATGGGGACAAAAATAATCTTTTTCGTTTAAAAGGACGTCATAATTTGATAGTTTTTTCAATTTTAGGAGTTTAACATTTGTTTCAAAGAAGCATCGAGAAATTTGTTATCAATACGGTATTGATAACAAATTTCTCGATGCTTGACAATACCTCAAACGCCCAAGAAATTCGGCGATATTGGTACATTCCAAGTAGGTGAGACCAATGGGCAACACACGAGCTTGTGGCCAAAAGTGTTGCCCATTGCCCTCACTGTTGCTCATTGGCATCATTTTAGCCCAATTTTGGCATCAATTTGGCTCAAAAGTGTTGCCCATTGGTCTCACCCACTGTATTATAGCCAGAAATCGTGAAATTGCGTAGGTTGGTTCGGCGATATCGGGCCTCCCCCTGTATTGTTGGTAGATTTACATTTTGTATCCTATATTGAACGGAACTCCATCTTAAAAACGTTTTCAAAGTCAGCACTTGGGATCGAATCCCAGAGTGGTCTTCTCTTTTTTTATAGTGTAAAGATTATTAATGTAAACAAAATTATTTATTGGGAAGCAAACCGATGACAAAATTTCGAATGTGACAAAAATTAAGTTTCTACCATGTATGGATCTCCCATAGAGAGCCCCGTAAGTGACTCCCTTAATTGAGTTAATTGTGTGTTATCTTGTACTTCGTGGACGAGCGTGGGTGTGGACGCTAACTAGTTGTCCAATCACAGCGAGTTTCGATTACCTCGGGTTGACGTTTTGCCTTGGATGACTCATTTTACTTTTATGTGCGCGGCGCCCTCTAGAGTCGAAATTGAAAGATGAAGAAGCTAACTTCGCAAGGGCAAAAGTCAAGCTTGGCCAAGGCTTTTTTATATACTCATTAGATCATGACTAACAGATTTGAAATTTCAAAATTTGAAGCACGTTCAATCTTCGACCTTTTAAGAACTCTTGAGAGGTCGACAAAAACGTTTCTGATTCATGTTAAAAATGATACAAAGTTCATAACTAATAGAAAATTAAAAATAATTTTTTTGAGATTATAGAAAAATTCTTAATTAAGGGGGTGTGGGCGTTAGAATCTTTCATCTTATTTTTGACAAAAACTTCAAATGATGTCGTAGAGCCTTCATTTTTTTAACAGAAATGTAGATATTGGAAAAACAAATTGTTTGATAAGTTTGAAATTTCTTTGAAATGTGTCGCTAAAGAGTTATGCTCACTGAAGAAATTTTTCTNTTGTGAGAAAGTAGGTTTCAATAAACAAATTTTATCTTGATTTGTCTATTTTGGAATTTTGAACCAATTAAAACTTTTTTTGAATAAAATAGTCACAAAAATATTATTTGTAATAATTTAAACGAGAATGACCGGTCCAGTAAAGTTGTAACTTGTGGTTATATTTTTCTTTATGGTTTAGGTTGTCTTTATTAGTTCACGCATGTCAAGTTAATTGACCCCCTCAATTTATGAATTCACTTTCTGAATAAGGGAAAATAAAGACAATGTCACAAACGTTGAAATTATCAAAGAATATTTGAAAATGGTTCGAAAGTCTGTGATCGCAGTAAAATATTGTACATAAAACGAAAAAAAACATTGTTCGAAATTTTAAATGAACAATTCAATTCCTCGATATATTTTAACTGCAGTGACTTTGGTTGGATATATCTTTTTTCAAATAGTAAAGTACCAATATAAAATAATTTGACAGCAAACTTATAGAAATGAATAAATTTCAAATTTTCTGAATAAAATTAAGGAGATTTAAATTAATTATATCAATTTCTTCAAAAATTCAATTTATTTTATACAAATATTTCAAAAGACTCATTTTTGAATCTACTCTCAGCTTGATTTCGATTCTTCATTTCAATTTAATACTCCGCAGAAACTTTCTTTTGATCAAAAATTTGCCATTCAAAAACCAGATAAACATCGCGACAGTAATATCCAATACAGTATAACACAAGCTGAAAAAGTACCTGATACCATGTTCCCCTGTTCTTTTGCTAATTTGCCTTCTGAGCTAGGTCCAGAATTTACAATGCAGAGATTGGAGGATTTATTTGATTTAAATATAACACATAGGTTTGAAATGCCGTCAATTTTCGAGTATGCACTACCTCAGAGAGGGATCGAATTATAAATTATTCTTAGTTTTTCTTAAATATTTATTATAAAAATAAATTTCTATTAATTATGATTAAACACTTTCAATTATTATTTATATTTATTGATTCATATTAATTATCTTGAAAAGTTAATGAATTATTTAAATGATTATTTATGTTTAACTATGAATATTTCGGTCCTTAACTAAAGCTCCTAAACTTCCCTTCATTCTTTGACGAAAAATTCACAAAAGACGCCTTTTCACACAAACTCGACTTCCCTTCATTTTTCGAATTTTCAAAACCAGAAAGACTAGAGTTTCCGAAAGTTTTTGAACAACCTATGCCGCTTAAGAAAATATTCGAAAATATATTCACTTTTTATGAGGCCAAAATGCTTAGATTTCTCGATAAATTTGAATTAAGCTCACCTGAAATTTCCCGGAAGCCATCTGATGCAAATATCTTTCAAATTTCTACGCCAGAAAAATATGTGTATCCAGATGAATTTATACAACCTGAACCGCTACTACACGAAGCGCCTGTTGTATTTGAGTTGCATACCGTTGATGTCGAGGGATTCGACGAAATTTAAATTTTCTAAAATTAACATTCTGAATTTGACTAATAACCTCATGAAATTAAATTTATTTATTATTCCTTGCACTTTTCCTTAATTAATTAAAAAAAGCTCATTAAAATTAACACCATAATTTGATACCATTTAACACCATAATATGATATAGACCTCCGTTAGTTACCGTCAGATATAGACTATATCTCAAGATCTACACATGTTACGAAGCTAATTTTTGCGGCATTCGAAATTTTGTTGTCGATTTCATTCCAGAAAAATAAAAAAAATAAATTTCGGACAAAATTTTGTTTTCAGAAATTTCGAATTATCTCTAGTGTGTCTCTCTAAGTGTTTTATGCTATCATTCTTGAACTGCTGGATCAAAAACCATAACTGTTCTTGCATTGGGTACCCAAGGTTTCAAATTATATGAATAATTTTAAAAAATTCTATTTTTCGAAAAAAATTTTCCACAATTTCTAAAATTGAGAAATTTGAGGTAACCGACGGAGGTCTATATCTCCAGATCTACACATGCAACGCAGCTAATTTTTGCCGCATTCAAAATTTTGTTGTCGATTTCATTCCAGAAAAACATTTCGAACCAAAAAATTTCAAAAATTTGGATTTTTTCCAAGTATTTTTTTTCGAAATCGTGCTGTGTTTTGAGAAGACCATATCAGAATTATTATTTTTTTCGGCATCGGCTTTCTTGTTATGTAAGCTATAGAAAAAAATAAGTAGATAAACATTTTTCGGAAAAAATTGGGAAATCTGGCACAACCGAAACTTTGAACGTCTCGCATAAGCAAATCAAAAAAAATATTGTAAAACGAATTCCACTTTAACCTGGAACACAAAATTTGTAAAAAGTGTTTCTTATATAAAAAAAATCTGACATCAGTGCTCCAAATGAAATTGAATAGGTACTCAATACACCCAAAACAGTAAATTTAACATGTTATTTTTGTCGGTATTGAGAAAATAGACCGAAAATTACATTTCGAATTCCACTTTACTTCCTAAAAAACCATTAATATTGGGCGCTATACAAATTTTAGACGTCTCATGACTAAGTATAATGATACAATTTTGGTCAAAAACCGGGTTTTTAATCAGTATCACGACCGGTACGATCATACAAAAAACTTAAAAATAAATTTTTTGAAAAATTTATACAAAAATCAACTATATTCCAAGATTTCCGTATCGTAAGGCTGTCCTTTAAAACAGGACTGGCGTTTTAGAAAAAGTAAAACGCGTCGGATACCGCCTTAAGTTAACTGTGAAATTATATCTTGATTTCACCGAAAATGCATCAATATCTGAACCTACACATAAAAAACCCTTACCTGAAAATAAAAATTGTCCGCACAAAGCTTATTATTTCCTGAAGCTTGGCGTTAAGTAATGAATTTTCCTGTTTTTTATCGATACTTCCGACCACACAAACTTACAAAGGCGGTTTTGGTCATTTGACTCCGGTTTTTACAGGGTGAAATTTTTGTTTCACTTTTCCGAATCTAAAAAAAACGGCCATAACTTTCTTTAATTGGAAGGCTTGGTGTTTGATCTTTTTTAATCGTGATAATTAGATATTTTGTACAGCGGATTTGATTCTTTCAAAAACAAAACTTTCAAAATCGTATTTTGAAAATTTCCCAACAAAATAAATTATAAAAAGTAATTCAATCAAAGGTGTTATAGTTTTCTTCATACTTAATTTCCCCATTGTACATATTGACTGTTGTTTAAATAATATATTGACCTTTAAATTTTTCGTTCTTATTGAATTGTGTATTCGCAGGTTAGAAAATTTCTAAATTAACTGGAAAACATGGTTTTTCAGATGAAAACCACTGAGAGCATTTAAACTGTAACTCGTTTTACCTTTTTTAATTGAAAATAATCAAACCCTTGTGAGCATCAAAAAAAAGTTCCTTTGAATATTGTTCACAGCAAGCTTCAGGCAGTTGGACTTTCAATTTTTTCTGCATAAAAAAGTTGAAACGTAATATTTTTGCATCCGACATTTTATATTCTAGAATTTTATATAGTGAGGAAGCAAGGTTTCACCAATTCACGTGATATTACGGTACAGGTTGTCTTCACAAGTTACTTTCTGTCGAATCATGCGTAGTGTATCTGGCCGTTTATTGGATTTTCCTTTAATAAGGTATTTATTTAACGTTTCGGCAAAAGCCATCATCAGAAGCGTGGTTTTGTCCGCTTTGATTCATATCACATAAATCGAAAGTAATTTATAAAGAATTCATAAATTTTGATGGAAAAAGCATGATTTTTGATGAAAAATGTTTATTTTTCCCTATAAAAGCAGATTATTACACTTTTTTCTATTATTTACAAGTAAATATGGTACTAAAAGACAACTGGCCAAGTTTTGATTGCTTTAATTCACTTTCAGAATAACTAAATTTTTTCATCAGATACTTGAAGTTGAAAATTAAGAAATTACACTTCCGAAATACATATCTGCCCCTAGATACCAATAAATTTCCATTTCAACTGTTATGCATGCACAAAACACTTTTCTAAATACTGGCTAATCTCAAGTTTGTATTTTATGTCTAGTTCAGAAATAATTTTTCAGGAAGTGAAAGTAAGTTTCACTGTGAAACATAGGCGAAAAATTCTAATAAATCAACACCCCGTAATACTGGAACCAAACATTCGAAAAAAATTTCAATTATTTTTCGGAAATCGAATAAAATTCTTTATAATGTGTTTGAAAGAAAATATTCTACGATCCCGTTTTCTGCCTTTTTTTTAATTATTTTAAGTATGCTTGAGCCACAATTGTGGCTCTGTGCTCACAAGGATTAATAGCGAACACAAAAATAGTTAAAAATTGTATTGGATGAGTGTTCGTATAAAATGCATGTCAAAAAATTTCCGAAACTAATTTTTCTCGGAATATACATCATGTACTCAACAATTCTGACACTGTAGGGAGCTACCATAGGCTGTCACAGGTTATTCTCGACCTTCTTGGATTTTTTATTTGAGTTGACAATGGGGTTATTTCGAGGTTGAGGATAATTTTCTTTCATATCCCCTATTCACACTTTTGTTAATATCCCGGCGCTGATTAGGAAACGTAGTGTCGTTTTTTATAAGTAGTAGGGCCGGATATTAACAAAGTGTGAATAAGGGATATAGCCGAATTCCAAAAATCAATATTTCTGTACGAAAATAGCATTTTAAATCAGAAAATTTCATTCCACCTACGCAAAATCGATAAACTGCAAAAATTTTAAAGAAAACCGTTCTGCGGAAATTGTGACATCTTATACATTTTTTAGTCTGAATCTCTTACGTACTGAGCTTATGATTAAAAAATATAAATTAATTGGGACGACTTTCATATTCGAAGTTTTTACTTTGGCTTTCGGCAAAAAGTATGAGTTATCACAAAAATTTCAAATCGAAATTTCTCTATGAATTTATTATAAATCGTCCCCTACTAGATCAATTTTAATATCAGTTAAACTTAACGAACAATTTTACTACTGTAACATTTAACAGTTCTAAGTCAATATATCAAAAAATCATATCTTGTACAATAAGAAGCCAGGATTTAAGAAAAAATAGAAATGTTTTTGAAAATTGACGATTGTATGCTTAGAACTTTCGTCTTGTTCCAGTGATACCTAATATTATTATACGAGAGCTGTCTTTAATAATAGTCGCACAATTTCCGCAAGCGATTTTGAACGATTTATGCAAAAATGTCGTAAATTTCTCAAAAATGGCATCTTTTGAAATCTAAAATGCGGATATTTTCCAGAATACTGGACTTAAAAAATTATTATACAGTTTATCGAAATCTAGAGATTTAGGAGAACACTCCCGAAAACATTGTTTCTCAGTTCGATCAAGTCGATTTCCGACCAATGAGAAACCCGGATTTTTGAAAGTTTTTTCTTGTTGTCTGAAAAATTCTGAACAAATTGTACTTTTTCATATTTCCATAAATATCGTAGAATTCAAATGCTGAAAAACCTGTAACACCTTAAGCTATCATAAGAAAAAAGTGTCAGGACGTTTGTTTCTTACGATGTTCGAATATGTTTGTTTTGGGTTATTGTCAGGACGTTTAAAAACGTGGAGTTTAATTCTATTTCTTTTTGTTAGACATAGATAATATTAATTAAATAATTATGACATTTCGAATTTTTATTCCATTTTCATAGTAAGAATTACAGTGAAAAAACTAAACAGTTTAAACTTGGAACAATTCTAGAAAAATTATAAAAATCAGTCATAAAAAGAGTGACTATAAATACTTCGTAAACAACGTTAAACGTAAACGACGGTAGGTGCGAACGACGTTTGGATAAGAGAATCAGAGAGCGTATGAAATATCAATCTGATGGTAATAATATTTTTATGCACATTAATTCATGCCCTAGTTTTCAATTCAAAAAACGCAAAATCCTCAGAGATGCAAAATCTAGCCAACTTAAGCCTATGCAAGTTTTCAAATTGAAACTAGATCATTTTCGAAGTCACTTCAGCATTATAGCAAAATAATTTTAAAATCACTACCAACGTGCCCACTCTGAAGCTTACTTCATCAGAACTATTAATCATAGGTTAAATTGCCAAACTGACCATAAGTTCTTTGCTATATTTTGGAAACAGGACTAAACTTTTTTTATAAAACTTTTAGTCCAGATTTACCGAAGTATTTATAGTAACTCTATTTATGGACGATTTTTTATAATTTCCTTATAATTGTTTCAAGTTCAAACTATTTTGTTTTTTCACTGTAATTCCTACTATGAAAATGGAATCAAAATCCGAAACGGCGTAATTATTTTATTAATTCTATTCAATGCTTTTTATTTTAAATGGCCGCAAATTTTCTAAGATTTTATTTCAAATGGCAGAGATTAATGTTTCAACGCTTCATTGAAACTGGCTTCAGAAATATTTTCTTTCTTCAACATCGATTTTGTGAAGTCTTCAACATTCACAACTTGCCCAGACCGCCAAAGAATGCTCACAAGCTTCGGCCAATACTGCGTAGGTTTTAAATGTAATAAATATTTCTTCAGATGTGAAATCAATTTATTATTATTACAAATATTAATCATTAATAAGATGAAAGATCTTAGTGAAAGATTATCTCGAAAATTCAAAAACCTAGCAGGCCCTTTAAAAATTCCAAAATTTCGAATGCAAAACAAATTTTACCGAACTCATTTCAAAATAACTCAGAAAAACATTCGAACACCGCGGAAAGGTTACAATCAGAAGCATATCATATAAGATTTAACAGAGATCAAACCGAATCTCGAAAGTATTTCAAGCTATTTTGAAATGAAGTCTTAAAAATTGGCTTTTTACACAAAAAAAATAAATAGTGAAGCCTGTATTCAAAATACATACTGTATAAACAGTTTATAATTTTTTGTAAATTTGAACAAATTATTAATTTAGGCAAATTTTCTAGAACTATTTCCTTGTTACTCTTGAGTTTATTGTATTCATTTTTGAATGAAAAAAGGCTTGAAAATGAATTATTAAATATTCGAAAACGTTCGAAACAATAAAAATGAGAATTATTATTATGAGTTGATCATTCAAATACGTATAAATGACTGTTCATTTTATTTAATCAATATCCTTTTTCAAACGGTTAAAATCTAACCACAGTGAATCTTGAAAATGAGGGTGATGTCTATATCGATTGGTCGAATTCTACTAGTTTTGTCTTATTGATTACGCGCTAATAAAATTTGGCGCTCCAAATATCAAGCACCCTTACCTATCATGATACCAATACAATCCCGCAAACTACATCAGTGGGAGTCCAATACACACTATAGAGATTACCGTCATTTTCAAGATTCACTTTTGTTTGGAAAAGGATATGACTAATTTTTACCAGAAAAATCTCATACTCAATGTAATAAGATTAGTCTATAACCGTTCCTGAGACGCGTAAGCAATCGGATGGAAGAACTTTTGGGGTCATAACAAGATTGTTTATAAGTGCATGAAAATGATCAATTTCTGCAACGTATGCGTCATGATATCGTTGTTTGAAGGAGGGTTCAATCGCGTCACACGCTTGTCCATCCTTAAATAAAATTAAATTTCATGTCTTTTGAGAAAATAAAAACGGTTTGAATTGACCCTGCATATTTCAGAAATCACGTTTAAATGTTGCAAGATAATTTCTCCTTTAATTTCTGGGAATTTTTTTTTATAATTTTCGAAACAGAACTTCGGCGTCAAAAGTTCGGACCCTACTGAGGTCACGCTTTTGTTTACAATAAGCAACTGGAAAATATCTCACCTTATTCCAATATTCCCAAGCTGTAATTTTTTGACCGCCGGAAATTGCTTTTCCGAGCTCACCAAAAATTTCAATAGTCTGATCATAACCATATCTCGAATCTCTTCCGAGTTCCGTATGGCATAAAATTCCACTGGGTAATTGAATTTGAATAAACACTGTATCAACATCGTTCATTTTTCGAATTTCTTCATCATGTGCATGAGCTTTAAACAGGGTAGCCAAGGGCTTCGAAAAATTATGAATTTGAACAAAATCTTAGGCAGAAAGAATAAAAAATTGAACGATATAAATTTTTAATTAATTAATTATTTCCATTTCACAAATTTGTGTTAGTTGAAATCGTTTTATACGGCGCTTCAATTTGAAATCTTAAAATTTGAATAGCTCAAGTTATATCAAAAAATTTTATCCAAAAAATCTCCATTTATTTGAATTCTGAAGGCTTAACATCATAATTTGCAGTTTCGGTCGAAAATAATGTGATGCATTTTAATTTGTTAAGGAGGTTCTATAGGCAGTCCATATCTTTTTGACCTGATTCTATGATTTTTTGCCTCGAAGAGACTTGTTCAGTTATAAATACCGTATAAATATAAATTTCCGTTGCCAAAATAGTAAAAAATGCTCGTTTTCGGCATATTCAAGACATTTTTAGGATCAAAATCAAAAATAACCGCCGTCATTTTTTTGCTATGCTATTTCACAACTTATGTGCGAGTTTCAATATTTTCTAAAATAAGACGAAAAAATTCGACTTTTAAAAAAAATTTATTGCTCCCGGTTTACCTTATTTACCAGTTGGCTCAACATGCGATCTTGACAATTTACAGCTAAAGTTGTTCTCGAGATTATAAACGATTATTCCAAATATTTTGATAATATTGTTATGTGGCAATAAAAAGTTATGAGCCCCGAAAAGAGTCTGTCTGGCTTATAGAACCTCCTTAAAAATTGTTTTTTACTACTAAGTCGAAGATTTAACTCGCAGCAAAATTTTAAATTTTCTTCTTTTGCCATAATTAGTTTTTTATTAAAATTCTAAAAAAAATCGCTAGGACGCAAAACCGACTTTTTGCAAGCTGAAAAAAATACTTGGGCACCCTAGCTACAACATATACAGTTTTTGGTTCTTCGTTTGTCATGAATCGAATGAGATCAAGGTCATGCACTGCACAATCGTGAAAAATCCCACCAGAAATTCGTAGATATGATGTGGGTGGTCGAGGGGCATCACGGGCAGTGGTTTTTAGAGTGAAAATTTTGCCAACTTTATCGAGGTTTTTATGCACGTGAAGGACTTGCGGGTCGAATCGCCTTAATAAAAAAGACTTTATTACGATAAATTTGAATCATTCAACATATTATTTTTGGTGTTTTTTGATTTTCATAACCTAAAAAACAAAGTTTCAAGCCAAATTTCACATCGTGAACATTTATCAGAAATTGACTCAAGTTCACATTTATGCTGTTAAATTGACTCAAATTATACCGATGATTTAAGCCAATCAGTAAAAAAAATTAAAAAAAATAAAGTTTGCAAAGAAATTATTTACATTTTCAAGTCGGTAAAAAAATTTTCAAATCGGTAAAAAATTTTCAAATCGGTAAAAAAATATCGAAACTTTATTTATGTCCGAATAAAATGATGAACTATACATTTTTCTCGGACACATGTATATCCATCTGTGTTTTCATCTTTATTATTGTCATGAAGAGTGTTGCGGCGAAAATCATGAATGAAAAAATAAAATCACGTAATGGTACATTCTTCAATTATTATTCTTGTATTAACAGTGGTTGATTTAACTTATGAAAAACTCCATTTTTTTTCGCGACATAGGAGTTTTTAAAATGTTTGGGCCTACGAATCTATGATATCAAAATGCAGAAATTTTTGAACCTGAAATTAATGCTCATTTGAAAATTGGCTTGTCCACAGCAGACAATTATTAAAATTTATCAATTATATTTTGTTTTTGCTCCCGCATTTTAACGATGATTCAGGTCTTTAAAATTTTCAAAAAATTATTTTTCTGGTAATCAGAATTTTTCTCAAACTCACCTGTTAAAAGCAACAAGTAAGTGTTTGTTCATTTTCTTTGATAATGCAATTATTTCAATTGAGGCCTTCAAGGTCATCGCCAGTGGTTTTTCGCAAAGTACATGTTTTCCTCCAGCTAAAGCGCGTTTGCAAATGTCTTCATGAGTATCTAAAAAAAACTCATTAGATAATTTAAAATTAAAAAAAAAACCTAAATTGAATAATTAAGTCGGAGTCCAAAAATCATAATTCACAGAAATAAAAAAATGACAAGAAGAAGTTTGCCCAAATTTTATTAGTATCAATGTTCAAAAAAACTTAATTTTATTCGACACAGTGTCTTAGACACTAAAAATTGAGCTTAAACAGTATGACCAATTGTAATTCAAACATCCTTGTTAGTTGGAAAATATACAGTACAAGATACTTGTTGAAATATGCTACGTTAAAAGTATCTTATATAATCGTGAAGCTCTACTGATTCGTGACGGATCGTGATAAAGTTTAACAAGGCAGATAATTTATTTTTGAGGCACTTTAGTGGAACTTTTTGTAATAAATACAGCGATGAAACTGCTGTGAATCATCAAAATAAAGAGCCACTTGTTTGGAAAAAGCTTTTTTAGAAGAATTAAGTTTTTCAAAATATGTTTGACTTTTGACAAAACAATCAATCCAAGCCTACAACAATGTGGTTTTCGAGTTTTTTGGATGCGATGTTCGGTTAATTTGATGTTTACATTTCAAAGCAGTTATTCTGCATTTGTTATGAAGCTAAGATTTCTGCATACGAACATACGAAAAAGTTTTGACATTTCTCATACGTAAAATAATAGAAAAAACTTATACTTTTTTGCTTGAAAATTTACGCTACTCAAACTCAGAACTTTCGAGGAGAATTTCCAAATAATCTGAGAAACAAAATTATTTGCCGCCAGCTTTAAATTTAGGTCCTTGTATTTGCATGTGAATTTTTCACTCGTGATTAGCTGTGAAAGCTTTACGGGGCACCAAACTCAAGTTAAGCGCCAGCGTTCATATGCGCGGAAGTAAAAGACCTGGTCGTCACTCTTCGAAGACCTCTGCTACAATCATAGTCATTTCCAAAGCACTGATTCAGTGACAGTCGTGTTCGTCGTTAAGGAAATGTTAAATTTTTCGTTTTGCTAGCGTGAGAAATTGAGCAAATTTAAAGACCAGAAGGCAAAATGTTCGAACCACATTTCTTAATTTGAGGAAAATATGGCGGAATTAAGGACAAATGGCAAAATAAGCAAAATTCGGAGACTCATTATTTAGCTTTTCGGTCAAAATTATTAACATACTCAGAATTCTGCTATATTTTTGTTATCTTTGAAAAATAAGCCGGGAATAACTAATTCAATTCAACCAGCGAATTCAATTTATTTCGGTTGTCTTAATACGATTTTAACGCCAAAATCAAGATTGAAAATTTTTCTAAAGAACAAAATATAAGCAAACCGAATAAATTGTTTCAATAAATGGATAAAATAAATTGAGTTCGGTGTTTGCATCAACTTAAAATTTGCCAAACTTTATTCAATTTTTTAATTTTGATTTGAAAGGGGTTGAGTCGATTTTTCCCAAAACATGTTTTTGATGTAAAAATTATGATTCAAAGTATGAACAACAGCGCTTAAACAAAAAAAAAGGCATGTATGAATAACACTCAAAGGGAGCATTCTTTATGTTTTAGATGCTTCAGAAAATTAATTGTTTAAACCTTTAAAAATTTCAACTACAAAGTATCTGGAAAATTTTCATCATTATCTAAAATTTCGATCAAAAATTATAAAAAATGTCATATAATTTTTCGAAGGAGATAAAAATTATATGATAATCTAAGATAAATTAAAATAAAGAAGAATTCTTAACAATTCAACATGTACAAAATTTATAATTCTCTCTTTCAAATTTTCACAAATCAGTTTGGATTCAACTCACCAGTGGGTGTTCCAACAATAACTCCATCCAATTTTGGATTCGAAAAAGCAATATCAAATTCATTGAGACCCAAAACGGTTGCGGTGAGCGCATATTTTTCTTTGATATTCTCGGCATGCTGTTTGATAGCGTCACAAATGTAAAGCAGCTCAATTTTTGGATTGATTAGAATATTTTCTAAATGAATTTGACCAATGCGACCCAATCCAAAAAGTGCAATCTGTGTTCGAACCATTCTGAAATAAGATAAATCATTTGAATACTGTTTATATAATTTAGTTTTAGCTGCAAAATATAAAAAACGATTGTCTCTGTTATTTTTGATGCAAAACAGCATAAATTCGGTCGAATAGTCTTAGGTTGTTGATTTTTTCGAACGGCGGCCGTTCAACGGCCGATGCAATTCAAACTTTTTGGTTTAGTAAAACTGCATTTTATCCCATGAGAGCTGACCAAAATTGTGCTAGAATACGATTACCAGTAGTCTTTCGAAAAATTAGCTTGCTTTCTTGACAGCGCGTGTTCGAATCCCACTGACGTTGTCTCAGTGATAGTCTTGAGTTTGATTATAGGCAAGGGTGCTTGATATTGGGACCGCTATAATTGATTGGTGTTTAATCACTCAAGCATTCACTAAGACATTCACTTATAAAACATGAGTGGGATTCGAACACGCGCTATAGAGAAAGTAAGCATTTTTTAGATGTACTTAGGTTGGATAAAGGATATGGCCAAAATAATGTTAATTTTTATATGTTTTGAAAATAATTTTTGTGTTCAGAAAAATCTCAATATATCGACATACAATTTTCATTCTTAAAGATGTTAGAAACTGCTACAAAAAGACTCTGAAATTTGATTGGCTTAATAATCTGATCAGAACATGCTTAAAATGGCCAAAATTTTTCAGATATCGATATTTTAATTTTTGAAAATTTCTATTGAAAAATCATCATTTTCAATAGTCATGTTTCCTGTCGGCGTTTTTGGAACTTTCATTTGCTGACAAAACAAAATAAATTAAAAACTTTTTTCCGCCGTTGTTCTTGAAAAAAACAAGAAATAGTTGGATTCGGACAAATTTTTTTTTTAATTTTCTCTAAATCGACGTGTGGTCAGTTTTATCTATCTAAAAACCCAATTAGATAAGACGTTTCTAAAAGCTGTAATGTAAACGGTTCAAACACCTTATTTTTACTGATTCTCTGATTTTGAACCAAAAATGTTAACTTGTCGACATTTTTAAATTGCATAACCTAGGAACTGGACCTTTGTGAACTATTTGCGAAGGACTTGAGTTTTACTTTTTGTTTACGTCCAAAATGCTGCATTTCATATGCACCATAGTAACACTATCATAATATTCTCTGAAAAATTAATTCGTACAGTCAGACATCTCATATTTTGCCGATAAATCATTTTTATATTTGCGTAGTCAGCATGGTGCACGAAATACTTATTCTGAACTAGGATGTCGGAACATCTTATTAATATACCTTCCGGGCATGTTTCTTCGGAAATAATATCTCTTAAAAAACCGGAATAATTTATTGTGGTCTAAAATTTGGTCTGTGATTGGATTAGTGCGCTCTCAGAAACAATCGGTAGATTCCCCTCAATCAAAATAATCGGGTTGGTCTTTCAATAACAGTTTTGCGAAAATTATTTTTTACAATACTTAAAGGAATCCATAAAAATCAAATTGGACCTTATCGCTTGAATTTGGAGTCATTTTACATCGCCAGATACAGCCCGTCGATGAAATGGCTCATCTTCCAAAATGTCTCAAATAAATTTCAAATTCCCTATTTAATTTTCCCTTATTTGAGGAGTTATTAAAATTTTTATTCAATTTACCAAAAATCAGAGAATAAATGGGTATTTTGGGACATGGTCGCTACTACAATAACATCTAGTGGACCGAAATCAATGTTTTACTTCAAAAGCACACTTTTCTGAAGGTTCAAGGCGAAGACCTTCTTTGCCAATTCAAAAGATCCTTTTTGGTAGGTTTTCAGACTCGTTAATGATTAACTTGCCATCTTATTCATCAAGAAGTTCTGTGGTTTTTAAAAAATCCAAAAATTTTCTTTTGGTTAATTTTAAATTTATTGTTGTCATTGGCTCCCAAAATGAAATCATTATGATAAAGTTAGTCAGATCCAATGTCTAGATCACGACATTCAGTTAAATACTCCGAAAAATGCTTAGAAAATTCATAAATTATGCAAAATTCAGAATTTTTTTCGTCAAACTTTAGATTTTTGTAAGGACCGTTTCCAAAAATATAAATACAGCTGAATTAATTAAGCTTTTGTTCACTATTCTCGAAATTTGGCTCCCATCGGATACTCCCTAAACCCCCTTTTTGGGCCAATTAAGAATTTTTTTTTACAAATTCACGATGTCCTTACTTTGCCTTTAAGATTACTTTTAGAATGTGATTTTAACTTCAGTGAAGTTACTTCACTCTTACTGTTTAAAATCACATGAGACGCTTATCAAGTCAAAAATCGTTCGAGATTGTTCTTGGAAATTTTTCTAGTACAAAGGGAAACCCTATATTACCGAAAATTTTCCCAAAAGAGTTAGACGATATTTGGCACTTTCGAGGATATTGGCACTTTCGGCGATATCATATATTCGTGGATATGGAGACCGAAATTTTTTTTTGTTAAAAAATAAAAAACCGGTAGGCGTTCGAAATGACGTCATAATTTGATAAGTTGTTTTAAATTGTATAAGGAGTTTTACAATAGGTTCCAAAAAAGTTTTATACCGCAATGCAAAATAACGTACTTTACCGAACGCAATCAAATAAAAATTCAAAAAAAGATTTTGGAAATTGAATCTTAAATATGACGTCATTCATGACGCACTCAAAGTTATTTTGAATGAATACTTCCAGCACCTACGTTATTTTGCCGATATTGGCTCTTTCGAATAATTTTGATTAAAATCGTGAAATTGCGTGCTTTATCTTCGGCACCCCAAATATCGGTATCGGGTCTTTTCTTCGGCATTTTTTTTATGGCTTCTTAGAAGATTCGGTGTATCAAAATGAATCAGAATATGTTTAAAAAATGGGTAATCTTTGAATGCATGTAATCTAAAGAAATAAAATTCGAAAACTTCAGATTTATTGAAATTCTAGAAGATTTAATTTTAACCAGAATTCACTTCCGGTATGACAAAAATCAAATTCTCTAGAATAATAGGCAAAAAATAAGTGAAATAATTTTTACATGGATGAAAGAACGAGTGATTTGAAGTTTTGGGCAAAGTTTGAAAGAAAGTTGATATAAATCAAAAAAATAAACATGTTTTTAAAATATAATTTGGTTCAAAACACATTTTTTCGGAATTCTACAACAGCTGACTAAAATTTTTATTCAAATTTTCCCATCCTCAACCTCAAACATTGATAATTATCTGTATTCCCAAAAATTCAGGTCTTTCTGATAAACCGTCTTCTAGAAAATGCCGAAAAACCATTGAAAAAGACCCTCCCGCATTGAAAAAGACCTACGACCCCATAATCGCCCTTTTGTAACTAATCAATCCACGATTAGTTAAAAAAAAATTAAGTGCTCTTTCACCTCTATCCAGATAGAGCCAGCCAAAATCTCAGTCGTAAGATTTTAAAATAAATAATCCAATTTCTTCCAGAAATATTTTCTGCAAAAGTCAAATTTTGTCGACTACGATTTAATGATTACTACAAACTTACTTTTTTAAATAATCTGGAGAATTTCTCTGTTTACTTTTCAACCTAGTTTTTTCCTATTAATTTTATAATTTGATAATTGACGATTACTGCACACAATTGGATCTAATTTCAAACCAATTTATGAACAATAAAATAATTCGTCATTGTTTTATGCCAGTAAAAAACCCAATAATTTGATCAGTTCAATGTTGATCATCGATTTTAGTACAGTTAACTCGCAAATAATAATTTTATTGGTTGTTTAAAAAATGGTAAGTAATGAGATCAAATTGTGTACAGTGTCACTGTCAGACTGTACTATAGTGTGTATTGTATAATACAAACAGTGTGTATGGTGTTATTATGGGGGCGTCGATAATTCCGCAGTTTTTTTTAAAGTTTTCAAGCGCAGTGTCTGAAAAACTTACACTGTAGTATGACGAAAGGTATGCAATGATTCAGAATCTTCAGACTATTCAACCTACGCTCAGAAAATGATATTATGTAGGCCTCCCTAAAAGCACTAAAAAAGCCAACTCCTCATTCATTTCACATGAGATTTGGTTCTTATTCGGCATGCGAGCTTAATATTTGAATACGAAAGCACTTTAGAGCCATTTTTTCAGATTAAAGCCCCCAAGTGGTCAAACAGCCAATTGGGAGCATTTTGGGACGCTCATTAAAAGCCTACTCCACCCACACTTCTCATGCGAATTTTTTCATGCATGCTTCAAATGAATATGACAAAATTTTAAAAAAATAATATTTCGCAAAACTAACCTATCAAATTTTTAAAAATTTTTTAAATTCTCGAAGTAATTTTCATTTTTAAGAAGAATGTCTCATTTTTTGAAATATTTGGGTAATTTTCTGTGAAAAATAGCCATTTTTTTTTAATTTTTAAAAGATTTCAAATAAAACTTTCCGAATCAAAATACAAAATTTTCAATTTTTTGAAATATTGAAAAATTAAGGAAATTCAAAAAAAATTAAAATTTTGCAGGCAAATTATCGAATTTTCAGAAAATTTAACTAAATTTAAGAAAATTTTCTAATTTTTGAGAAAATTTTACAAATTTTCTTAATTCCAGAGATTTTTCCATTTCTAAGATTTAATTTAAGTGAGTATGCGATTCTGATTGAATAAAGGTCTCAGAGGCATTGAACATGCTTCAAATTGATACACGGCGATAATTAAGTGTACTTAAAACCCGATCATCGAAAAATTTTTCGCATTTTTTTTATTTTTGTGAGTATTTTTTTGAATGGAATTAGAAATTACGTTTGCTTCAGTTTGACCACTCAAACTTAAAAATATCGTCTCGACGTAAGCCAACTTTCTCATCAGTGTTGCGTGGACACCATAGTAAAAATTTCAGCTATTTTAAGAATTTATCCGCGAAGGAGATAGATTTTAAAGTCTGAATTTGCAAAAAACGTCGGTTATTTGCCGTTCTAAAATTGGTTAGTCATACGATCAGAAAAATTTCGCGTTTAAAGTTTGGCATGCCATGATGAACTGCGTCGCAAGATCAAAGATAGATCTACAAAATAGCAATTGTGTTTTTTGTCATATGCTCTTAGTTTTCAGTAAATAGTACCGTGAAAATGTCAAATCAGAGTCGCATACCCCCTGAACAATTTTGAAATTTTCACAAAAATTGTCTTATTTAACAAACAATAATTTATTTCTTAGAAACTTAAATTTTAAGAGAATTGTCAATTAAATTCATTTTTCTTGAGAATTGTCAATTTAATTCATTTTTCCGGAGAGTTGTAAATTTATATACCGCGTGAGTCTCAAGTTTTTTCGATATCAATAAAACTTTATTTGGAAAGATTTTTG
>SCLH01001987.1:14305-53710 GCA_004367855.1 Oikopleura vanhoeffeni | reverse complement strand
AAACCAACGATTTTTAAAATCAGGTTAAGTAAATTTATATTCAATGACCGGCAGGACAAGTTGTTTCTGACGTTTGTATGTATGGAACATAATTTATGTCGGGATTGTCAGTATATGTTTGAGGCAGTGGGCGACATTTTTAAAAAAGATACTGCCGGCTCTCTTTTTAGGAAATCCTGATTGCGTTGGTTTTTGAACCGTTGTTTAAACAAATGGAAAGGTTTCAGAAAAAACAACCGACTGGTTTACAGGAAACTATTTTGCACCTAATCAGTTATGAGAATGGGCTAGAACACCAAAATGTTTGAATCAAATACAATATTCCGTGAAAATTTATTTATGTTCTATATTTCCAGAAAAAAGTTTCATTCTTTTTGTTGTAAACTCGATTCACACACCAATACCAGAAAATACAAGTTGATAATATACCAAATCTTGCGTCGATTCAGAGTGAGCCTTCCAGCGGGCTGTACCGGAAGTTTAAAGCAAAACTTTTAGAAAAATGAGGATAGCTTTTTGAGAAAGTCATTGCCTCCCGGCGGGCCCTGCCGGGGCTCTTCGTTTCTTAATTACTTTTTGCCAGATTTAATTTCGTTATTGAATCTATCTTGAAAGTATTGCCTCGCCGCGGCCCTGCCGGGGGCTGTACCTGTTTAATGATTACACAAATATTGATGAGACCTTTGGCATGGCAAAACTTTTCTCCGGAAAAGTCTATGGTTATTGTTAAAAAAATATGGTCGTTTGTTCCGGCGAACACAACCACTAATTTTCTTAACCCTAGCCCTAGCCTTTCCCAAGAAACGCTTTGCGTCGATTTAGATCAGTGTACACTGGACACGAGTTTACCATACCCTAATTCTAACCCCTTCAAGATAGGATTGTATTTTGTGTAATAAAACTATTGTGTACACTTGGGCATTGCAAAACTTTTGTCAAAAAAAACTAGGGTTGGCACCCAACCCTATTTTATTTGACAAACAGTTTGCATCTTTTGTACTGTGACACTGGGAGACGACTTTATTTGTTTTCTAAGTATAATTTAATGTCTTTTGTGCCAGGATTGATCCCTTCGTTGTCGGCCAATGATATCGCCGATCCAAGCACGCTCAGAATATTCATGACGATGGAACCCTCTTAAAACTAAGAAAAATTCGGTCAGTTATAGCTTCATTTCTGGTTTATCCCCTGATATCTTTCGTCGTCGTTTCAATTTTTCACCAAAACTTTTAAACATTAGCCTCAAATGAAAAAAAAAATACCACCCGCCAACAAATATTACTGAGGATGTTCTTTTTTTATTCATTTATTAAGGGGGCGGTGCAGCGATGTGGCAGACTGCGTCACATTTAACTTACGAAAATAATTAGTTGGTTTATTTTTGCTTATTATCGTTAGCTGAAGCTACAATAAATGTTGTATCAGTCATAAAATCATTTTATCTATTTAGGCACGATTTGAGTTCAACCTTTTATTTTTAATTCGTAAATTTTACGAAAACATTCAAGCATTATGAAAATTTTAAGCATTTTCGTCCAAATATTTTTTCTGATTAATTTATGAAATCTGGAAATAAAACGAAAAATAGCCACTTTAACTTTTTTCATGCATGTTTACATATTTTCTGACTGCCTGTTTGAAAATCAATGAATGTTTTTTTTGTCATTTTGTTGTCGACTTCTTTAGAATTTATGCAAATTTTCCGAAATCAAGTCCAAAAATTTTAATTAGTAGTTTTTTGAAATCTCTGTAAAAATCAGGCAGAATCACTTGCTGAATTTTCTGGTATCTATTTGATTTCCGTATTTCAACCGATGCAAGGATCAACGTGATATCGTTTCTGAACTTCTGATGAAATTTCAACACTTGCCTTTAAGAACCGGTTTGTGCCATTCTATCTCTCTCTCTTTTTTGAAACATTGATAGAAATAGAGAAAATTCGATTTTCAGTAAAATTATTCTATCAGAGATTTTTTAACTCTCAAAACGGCAATAAGTACTAAGTGGGGGATTTTAAAGTCTGAACTTGAGATTTAAGGTTCCATTTTACAAAATTTAGTAATCGCACGCGTCCCCTGGGCGTTTGCATATGTTTTTTTTGGTTGGCGTTTTATACACCCGCCATATTTGTTTGCTTTCAAAGTCAAAATTAGTCATTTTTTGTAAAATTTGTCAAAATTTTTCGAACAACTTTTTTTCTGAATTTTTTTATTATAATTTAGCAAATTTTACTGTGAGTAAGTTCCTTATAACTTTGATGTCAATCGTTTAAAAAAATCGACCAAAAAAGAAATAAAGGCAAAACTCCTATTTTGAAACCTAATTACTGACCACTAGGCTTTGGCTCCTGGTTCTCTCGGTCCGAACCTTACACATACCGTATGTAAATGGTATAGATTAATAGTAAACCTTTTTGAGTCCATGGCGTATTTATCATTATGGCACATAACGCCCAAAATGTGTTTTCTTCATTTTCTAGTACGAGAAGAAGGAGTGCGGCAATCTGACTCATTCCCTGACAGTAACCAACATCGACGTCCAGTGCTGAGTAGGCTAACAGGATGCGAAAAATATATTTTTGACATTTTCCATATCTTTCGCTAAATTTAACGTGAAATCGCCAAGTTCGACGAACATCCAGATCAATTTGCCTCACGATTCCGCAGTCACTTAATTATTTAAAACTTAAATTTTCCTCAAAATGTCGGGTTAGCAGTAAAAGGCCAAAAATCGATATTTGAAAATTTAAGAGTTAAAAAAAACATTTCGAAAAAATATGAAATTAGGACAAAAATAAATTCAATCATTTTTTATGTCAATTTGTCGAGGATATCGAAAAAACAATTTGAAAAAATCCTATGTAGCATTTAGATAAAAACGCGAAATTTGATGGCGAAACATGATATCAGGTAGTTTTTTTTAAAGGAACCTCCATTCTGGAGACTTGGACCCGGATAAGTATATTTTTAAGTTCACATAACATACCACTGTCGAGATACAAAATATCGTGTTTATTCCACCAGGTGGTGTCTGGTGTCAAAATAATTAATGCCAGAATTTTTCTCTTGAAAAGTTACCCGGATTAGTATATTTTAGGGTCACATAACATAGCAGTGTCAAGATACAAAATTTTGTGTTTACTCCACCAGGTGGTGTCTGGTATCAAAATAAAAAAAGCCAAAATTTTTTTTTTCAAAACTTACCACTACAAACAAATTTTCGAATGTATACTATGGTCAGTTCTCTATTAACTGAAATTTACCGGTGTTTTCCGCGGATTACCGGTTAACTGGTCGAGGTCAAAAATCGAAAAAAATTTTCTGAGGTTAAAATTTGCTTGGCTACCGGATACAAAAAAACGTTTCCGGATATCTCTTACCGTTTTGTCTACATGGTGTGGGTCACTTTAAAAAAAAGCTACCTCAGCATCTTTTGAAAACTAAATTTTTCTGTATTTTCAAAAAAAAAATTTGTGACTTTTTACTGCCAAGGCCCGTTTTTTCAGAAACTTTACTTTGGTAGATGAGACAGCTGGAAGCTGGTACATACAACCCTTTTGAAATTTTGGGTCGTAAGACAACTTCTCAGTATACGTGCCGTATCGGAACTAATTTTACGAACCTGGTAATTGCTGGTGAAAAATTGGCCCTAAATTTCAAAAGAGCGTATGTACCAACTTTCAGCTACTCTCATACCCAACCCTAAATATCACTCACGCTAACGAGTTTTTGTATAAAGTACTGTAATCTCCATGAATTGTAATAAAATGTGCTTTGACGGCATCAATATTCAACACAATGGCCCAATAATCTGCTCGAACTTTATTTGGAACACCCTTATAAACCCTGTTTGGAAGTTTTTTCCCAACTGCTCGTTGATAATTTTGTAACATTTTCGTCCATTTTTTCTCTCGTCGCTTATTAGTACTGTGTACACTTTTTAAATATTTTCTTTCTAGTGCAACATGTGATAAAGTTCGGAGGAAACCAAATTGGTCGGCTTCTTTTTCGATGTCATCGTCAAATACTGAGAAATACAAATTATACTTTATAAATTTTCGAGAATAAATTTAATGCTTTGAAAAATAAACTTCATTTTGCAACCTTTATTCATCCCTGCCATGGAAATGTGCCCTTAGAGAAAGCAAATGATCATATATTATATGAAAGTAACACATAATCTTCATGAATAAAAAGAGCTGAAATCTTAAGGTAGCTTTTTTTTTAAAGGGACCCCCCCTGTAGACCAAACGNCCTGCTCATTGGCCCAGACGAGGTCCCTTGAGTTAGGCGTTTCAAACTATTAGAATCATGTTGTACGTCGAGAGAATTTGAAAGAAATGGTCGTGTAAATTTAAGCGTCATGCACATTGAAGCATAGTTCAAACAAAATCACGTGAACTTATAATCAAGAAATTAGATTTCGCATAACAGTATTTTTTTGTCTCAAATATTCCACAAAGCAAGTTGAAAAATAAGACTCGCAGCGGTAAAACTACTAGTCCAGTAGTTGCTACTTATTTATTGAGCTCATGGGCTGGCTTTAATTTTTCTTATATGATTTATGACTTGTCCAATTTCAATTTCGCACTAAATTAATTTTCGTTGATATGGATAAATTAAAATTATAAATTTGCACGCTGCATATCCTTATTATACTTATACAAATTTGTATTTCACCATTTTTTATCAATAATAATCGGTTATGGATTGGTTTTTTTTCACGAATGTTTTTTTTGCTATTGGTTAAGAAAAGAGTAAAACCAAGACCACACTCAATAACAGAGCCGGTCGAGATTTACCCTTAATCCCACTCACTGTCCCCTTAACGCGTTCTAGATTGTGCGATTTCGAAGCAAAACAAGTTTCGCTTCATTTCTCGCACTTCGCAAATTTTCGAAGAACTGGTTGCACCAATTTCGAAAATAAACAGGATCAATCTAGAACGATTGACAAAGAATTTTATTTAATATTCGTGTCTATTCGACTATAACTGCGAATGGCACTATATATAAGATCCGGAATATCCGGATCGAAAATAAATTCCGAAAAATTTCCAGAGAAAATGAGAGAAAAAGAAACGAAAAAATCAATTCCTATGGAGAAAGATCAGACAGAAACCCTGGTAAAAACCAGACCGGAAAACACTGATAGGCAATTGAAATTAAAAGAACCTTTTGACCGGCTAAACAGGCTAGAAAAGAAGAAACATAACGAACTCCAGAAAGAAAATGAAGCTTTCGAAAAGTAAGAAAAAATAACACCTCTAGAGAATCTTAATTACAAAGGCCTCTCAAATATTTTTGACATGAAAAAAAATTTTGTTCTTCTTCTCTAGAAAAATGGACAAAAATTGCCTACAACTATAAGCCTAACTAAATATAAAAGTTTTATTGGAAATTATTCATATATTATAAATTAAATGGTAAAATTAAAATAAATTTTCAAAAAAACATAAAAACAAATATCAAGTAATAGTTTAGTTAGGCAACCATGCATAAATTATGTTTCTAATAAATAGTTCAAAACTTAAAAATGATTTTAATAAGGAATCCAGCGGCAAAATTCCTTGAACTGCAACATATTCTCTGGAGAAAACGAATAATGGATAGAATCGAAAGTTGCCCAAATCCTACAGAATTAGCTCTAACAAATGTAATCCCAATTCAAACAGGATTCAGTAACTCAGAGGAAACCTGTACGATTTTGATGCTAGCCAATAGTCACAAATCACAAGGTATAGGAAAACCATTTATCCATAGCAATATGGACGAAAAAAATCCAAAAAACAAAGATTGTGCGTCAAAATTACAACTAATTGGCTGGTTAGCGCAAACTTCAAATGCCGCAAAAATCACAATTTATGACTACCAATCAGAAATTAGTAGCACAAGGGACATATTAATCAACGATAACGCAAAATCGGAAGACATCTTGCACTTACTGTCCCTTATCATAAAAAACAATGACGAATTTTATAACGATCCGGAAATGATATTGGTAACAATAAAATCCTCTGGAGAACAAAATAAGGTCAGTCACGACAAAATACAAATGTAAACGAAAATACATTATAAAAAATAATACCAAAAAATTTTTCTATTGAGACTCTCGATTTACTTCATGATTAAAAATATCAGTTATACAAAAATGGACAAAAAGTTAAAACTCTCAATAAAAATGGTAACTAATAAACAAAGAAAAGTTAACATATAATGTTTTAGGCTTTACTTTATTTCGATTCGAAAATGGTAGATCGAACATACGGGGAAAACTGCGACGAGAAATGGGATATGGCAAAATCACTCTCAAAATATGCACAATTTTTCGAAAAATCCACGCTTTTGTAAGTATTCAAAAGTTATAAAAATTACAAATTTCAGAAATCTGTAAAATATAAAAACGACATTAATAAAAAACGGCAATTTAGCCATAAAAATTAATCACTCGAATAAAAGAAAAATCATCTTAAAAGGATGGTCAACAAAAATCCTTAAAACAAAAATTTTGCGTTTCACAGTATGAAAAGTTAGAATCAAAAAGGTAGCAGGATCAAATCCCAGACTACGCAAACACAAAAATCGCAAAAATCATACCGGTCTTTATCACAGACAGAGATCCCGGGAAAGGATAAAACCAGTAAAAAATAATAAAAATACTGGCTTAAAGAAACATATTTATTACAAAATATTCTAGAAAATATTTAAAAACACACTTTAAAATAATGTTAAAATAAACAAAATTTTAGTAATCCACTCAAATGGAGCGAAAATTTCATGGACATCGCAAGTTCATGGACAACACCAGGAGAGGTTATCCAAATCAAAGCCGTGGTAGTAAACAGCTGGATCACCAAGAAAAATTATTTCGAATGCACCGGCACCCAATTAATCACGCCAAAAAACTTTCGCGGACTAACAGATGCCGAATGGAAAAAACAGGGACCCACGGAAAACTTGGCCGAAAATGGGTACCAGGCAATTAACCCGATCATTTGGGACCTTAATAAAACCACTAATGCCACTCTCAATTTCTTTAGAGAACTCGGAAATGAGGCCAAAAACATCCTGAAAATTGACCAGCACACCCTTGACGGACAAAACCTACCAACAATAATATTCTCCTCGCTAAAAATTGAGTCATTGGGACGGAGAGCAATTCTAGAATCAGCAGGGATCTTAGAAAAAATAATCCGAAAACCTGATATGACAAAAAAGGGCCAGCTAGAATTGCTAAACAATTTACTCAAATTCGCTATTCAAATAATGATCGGGAAATTAACGGACATTATCACCTCTAGCAAAAACGGAAAACCGATCATTAACCAAATCAATTGGTCAAAAAGGGAGGATTTCTATAGGTTATCAACTATAACCCAAGAAATTTTGGACACAGAAAATCCAGAAATAAATCGAAGAGAATTAAGTCAAATGATGGGAAAACACCTCCAAAGATTGTTTTCTCCAGAGTCTAGAAGCCTCATTTATGACATTTTTGGGGATCCAAAAAGGGTCAACACAAAAGACCAAGAACTCAAATCAGTCCTAAAATCTGGGATCGTGCGGGATATGACAAACATAGTCAAGGCACCGGCTGAAGCCCTCCTAGATTTTCCATTTCTAGCAAAATCTCACATCTTTGTCAACTACCTAGTGAAAAACCCCAAAATCAGCACAAAAATAGCTGATCTAGGATACGACAGACCAAAACGTATCGCAAAAACGAGCTACGAAAAATTAGGGGAAAAACTTAATACAAAATTAAGAGATGTGACAGAAAATCTCGAGGGTATAAAAGATTTAAACAATAGAATATCTATTATAAATGCAAAACCGCTAGAAAAAATTACTTCGCTAGAGAACATCCTCCGCGAGAAAGAATATACAATGAAAAACTTCATCGAAAATATACAATGGGAACTTAACTCAATCTCTTTAGAGCTTCAAAACAAAGACGAAAATTTTGAAGAAATTTTTCTAGCTGGCGAAAAAGCAATTACGGCAAGAATGACAGATAAAAATGGGCGCCTACGACTTTTTGGGTCAGAAACAGTCAATGAAATTTTAGGAAACGAAAAATTCAATTTCGACCTAAAACCATTATTGAGAGTAATCTCAAAATTGGATCGGCACACAAACCCGTCAATAAAAATCAAACTTAAAAACTTCCTGGCAAAAGATCCAATAAATGCCAATCTAGAAACAATGGGAGAATCTGCCACAATGGAACTAGTTAATGGTTTCCTAAACAAAACGTCGCTCTGTGCGTACAGGGACGACAATAACGGATACTGCTTAAACATAACGGTAAACGCGAAATCAATGTTATGCGAACTTCATGCATCGTTCAAAAGACTGGACAAATCTAAAAAATTCCAGCCAAGCTCATTTTTTTTCTCGTGGGGAAAGAGAACTTTGAAGCTAAAAACGGAAGGCATCAAATTAACAACCACGGGCCTTAAAGATTTTCCTCCAAAAAACAAATTTTTGGCAAGAAAGAAAATAGAAAATCTATACCTAGAAGATTCAAAAACTATAACAAAACTTTGGCTTTGGTTGAATCAAAATTGGACGGATTTCAAAAACAAACAAAGTCACGTCAACTCTCTAGAGAAACTGACAAAAATAATGGGCTACACGCCACATAACTCAAGCTGGTCGAAGGTAGCCAATCACATCAATACATCGCTACTAATGAGATTTGAGGGTACCGTAAAAAACAAATCTAAACTAGCAAAAATGGATTACCTAGAAAAATTTTTAGCAATAAAAAAACACGAAATGGAAAATCAAGGTTTCGGCCTTTTCAAAACAAACAATAATTGGCCAAAAGAAATAAAAAAGGATCCAGAGGGTTATGACGAGGCCGACAATTACAATCCACGTAATACCCTAGCCAACCTAATTATCCCGACAAACGGAACCCAAGAACCACCAATCACAAGCCCAGGGAGCTCACAAATTTCAAAATACTTGGCGATAGAGAGCACTAAACTCCCGCCAAAAATAATTTTAGTAATGGCATTAGATTGGTATGTGGAAAACTGGAGAAAAAAAATAGTGTATAAAGAAACCACTTATAATCCCTCTAGCGAAAATCTTCAGAAATGGCCAAGAACTTTGGCCGAAAAAGCCAAATTCGGCCAAGAAAGAAAAATGTACTCAAAAATCTCTATCGTGGATTGCAGAGAAGCAGAAAATCCAGAGTTAATGGACAGAGAGAAATTCTTTGGCTCCCAAAACTGGCAAAAGTTGAAAGAATCCGAAGGGATTTTCGACAAAACACCATTATACGAAGAATCAAGGAAGTGGTTGAAACGAATCTTAACCACGATTCAACTAAACATAACAAGATCGGATAATTTCGATCTCTGGGGATCGGCAGTAGTGGGGTTCAATAATAAAACCAAAAAAGATTGCGAAGAATCTATAAGCTGCAATATCGAACAACAAACCAAAATGGCTTGGATAAACAAATTAGGAGACTTCAACATAGAAGTGACAAACATTTCTCCAAGTATGACAGTAACCTCCAACTACCTTAAAAGCTCCAACTTCTTAAAAGACGGAATCCCGGCTTTTATGAAAAAATACAGTTTAAACGAGCTAGGCAACTTCAAATCACGTGAGGGCCTCTCTAGAGAAAAAACATGTCCGATAGGCGAGCTTATAAACACGCCAACAACAATCTTCACTACAAACACAAAATTAAGAACCAGTAATACCGTCGACAACAAGGAGATGTCAAAAATGGATTTTATGGATAAAATTCCAAAAGAAATTCGAACAGAGGTTTTACACGTGGCCATACTTTCGAAATCGATAACACCTAACGAATTTGTTACAGAACTAATCACCCCAATTGATGCGTTGGGATCTATAATCACCTGGAACAAACTTTCTCACCTGGCAAACCCTACATTTCTACCAAGTTATACAGAGGAAAACAAAAAATACGAAATTATTAAACTTCGAAACGGTGTGGCGGATTTCTCAAAAACCGAATCGCGAATGCAAGTTAGACATCGAAAAACCGTAAAAATACTCACAAATGAGTCAAAAGCAAACTCGAATGAAAAAGCTGAACTCGAGGAGGACGGAAATATAAACTATGGTCTAGAAAAAAATACCTCCAGAGAACTTTCACCAAAATTGGAAAGTTTCCATTTTTCATACAACTCGGAAAATGACACAGTTTCCGTAGAAAACCTCACAGTCATAAAAATAGCACAGAAGTCTCTAGAAATCCATGAAGCAGCCAGAAAAGACAAAATAAAAGAAAGTATGGGCAACACACTGGAAAATTATTTTGGTGTCAAATTTCGCACAAATGATCCTATAATTTCAACGAAAATTAATCCAGAAAAGAGACTTGTGATTTTCGAGTATCAAAATGGAAAACGTTTTAACACCTACGACAAAGAAAGAACTATAAACAATAGTATTCGTCGTATGACCAGAAAGCAAAATTACCCACGTGACCGGAAACACATAGAAAAAGAAAGTTACAAGGATTCATTGTTAAAAGTAGGCAAAATGGTAGCTGAAAATGGATCAATTAACTCTCTAGAGAAAATAAACTCTTTTGCAGAAAAAGCTGATTACGACACTCTAGAGACAATTATAGAACAAAGTACAAAGTTTTTGCAGCAGCAAGAAAACTACCAAAAAGAGACAAAATCCCGGGAAAAATTATACACAAGTCAAAAAGACGAAAGAAAAAATCTTAAATTCCAAAGCGAACAATTAATGTCAACTTTGAGAAAAATCACTATAGAGCAAACAAAAACCATACCAAAAATGATTCTGAGTAACACAGAATTCCTAGATGACCTCTGTAACATCAGAAAAGAGGAAGACCTAATGAATTTGTACGTCACAAAATATGGTCAAAATTATTTGCTCACACCAATAACGTTCCAGCAGTTAAAAATGGAACACCCCGAAAAATTCAGATTTGGAGATTTGAAATTAATGACACGAGCAGTAAACAATATTTGGAAAAATACCTCGCTAGAGAATACAATAATCAACACAAACCATGGTTTGAGAATTGACAAAGTACAACTCGAAAAAGAACTTGAAAAATTACACTAACGCAATTAACTGACCATTTTTTAGTTGTACAAAAAATTTATAATAATGTACCTAAAGAACATTTACTGAATAAAAATAAACGAAAAAAATCAAATAAACCAAAAGTTTAACAAAAAAACGGCTTTTTTCAAAGCTAAAAACCGTATCAGCAAAATCTATGTACCAAAAAAAGCGAAAAACTGGTTTCCTTTCCACCTTCAATATATATAAAATCAATTGCGTTGGCGCACAAAAAATAACGTCACAAAAATTAAAAATTTTCTAGAACGCGCGAAGTTCAAATTTCAATTCTCAAAATTATTCGAAAATCATTCGAAATATTTCAACGCCATAACGCTCAGCAGATTTTAGAAAAAGAGACAGAAAATAAAAAATTAATTTTTTTCAAGAAATGCCTAAGTCTACAAAAAAGACAGGGAAGCTCGAAAAATTTTCTCCAGAGAGCACAACTGAAATTTCAGACCAAATAGCGGAGACTACCACCGGTCAAGATACGGCAACAACCGACATACCTACGCTAACAAACGTTAGCAATTGCAGTAGCCCATCCCCAGCTATACAAGATAGCGAAGAAGAAGAAACAGCTGAGGAAGACGATAACGACAGCGAGGTAAAAATTATGCACCAAGAGCTACACTTTAAGACTAGTCTTAAAGTGTATGCAAAGAATTCAAGCCAGAATTGATCGAATTTTCTATAAAAAATAACCCGATCAATCCTACACTTTTTTAAATAAATATTTATTAGCAAAGCTGTCATATGCCAGAAATACCCTTTTCAACTTTTTTACAAAAAAAATGGATTTCGGGCATATTAGACAAACTTTCTCTTCATAGAATAAATATTATTTAAAATTTTTCTTTTATTAATAGACATAATTATAGGTAGAGGATGAACAAAACGAAGAAAAGCAAGTAGACATTCCACAGTCCTTTCAAGAAACACGTGACGAAATTCAAAATTTCGAAAGATGATAAAACACTACGTAAAAAAGGAGACAAAACCTTTCCAGGAGGAAATAACACGGCTAAGCCAGCAATTTTTGGATCAAACTCAAAAAATCATTGAGCAAGATCAAAAAATTATTGAGCTTCAAAACGAAGTCAGAAACCAAGTTCCGACCCCAGATAACACCCAGCTGGAGGAGGATCAAGAACATCGCTCTAGAAGCCCCACACCAAAAAGAACGTCCGAATCAGAAGATGATGAAGATAATGGGCAAAAAATGACCTCCGAAAAATACTATCCTATAGAGCATCTAGACCTCGATTCAGTTAGACAGAGCCCAACAGATAACGAAATAGCTTATCTCAAAGAGGATTTCTATAGAGCATGTGGGCCAAGTACGATGGAATTTTTCCTTGTGTACGAAAAATTATGGGAAACCGAAAGCAAAACGGAATTCCAAAAAATAATGGAACCATTATGCCTTCCGGTTATGGAAGAAAACCCAGAAAAAAGAATTATCCAAAATGGAAAATTCCGAAATCTCCTTAACCTCCTTAATGAGGTTCACGACATGGTTATCAACCCCTCCCTCATAAGCCTTTCAACAGTTTACGATAAACTTACAAAAATAGGCCTAAAAGCCCTAGAATACGTAGGACCTAACTCTAGAGTATACGAAATGGTTAAATACAAGTTAACCAAACTGAAACCAGAAATGAAGAACAAAGATCTTCTCAAACTGCTCCAAACTTTTATACCAAAAAGTCTGGAGGGAAAATCCAATACCATCTATAACGATGAGTTAAATTCAACCCCCACAAGAATGGATCAATGGAAGGAAAGTAGGGTTAATATCAACGCACCAAATAAGGTCAAGGAGTTTAACAGCTCTAAAAACCCGCTAGTGACAAATGCCGCAATAAAAATTTTCTGGTTCAAACAGGGGAATCAATTAGAAAATACCCCTCAAAAACCTGAACAAGCCCAGGCAACGGGTTATAAACCGTCCAGCTCGCAGACAACACAAAGAGCACTGAAAAGGTCCTCTTCAGGAACGGTCAAAAGAGGTTCGTCAAGAAACACATCGGAAAATAACCGAAGAAGATATTAAAACTATATAAAAACCTTAGAAAACCAACAAACACTATTACAAGCTTTTATCTTTTAAGGTTCCGATTCGAAAAATGAGGTGTCCACATGCAGCGAATTTGAAGAAAATTTCGTAAACACTAGTACACCCACCAACAAAAGCCAACTAAGTAAAAATACTTACTTAACCACTTTTCTCTCCAAAGAAAATATACTCTCTAGCGAGGAAGAGGAATTTACTTCGGGTGAAGAAGATCTATTGGAACTTCTAAAACAGGCAAAAGATAAGGATCTTGAAAAAATTCGAATCAAAGCCGGAAGTTCCAGTAGGCTTCAAAACTAGAAAAATAATTTTTAGATAACAAATATCTTTGGAGAAAAAAATATAGGTTAAGTTTAGTATGCTCTTACACACAAACTTACACTAACATTACTTCACAATTTATAATAACAAAACACCTGTTAAAACCAAAAAATTAATTTTCTGCATTTAAACAAAAAAGAATCTAGAAAAAAACAACCAAATAAAAATTACACAATTACCACAAAAAAGTTAACAAATCTCAAATTTGTTCTTAATTCAGCATAATGCATAAAACATTTTTTAATGTACTCGAGTGGCCAAGACCCCTCAATACTCCACCAATAAGTCACGCAGGCATGAACTATCGCTCAAGCGAAACGGAAATAATACACCCAATTTTAATGAAAGAGAAAGAATCTCTAAAAAATATAAAACCAATATTTGATAATTGGATGAGACTATGTGGAGTAACTGAACGAAACGTCAGAAATATCAAACAAGCTACAAGTAGCCTAGCTTTTACAATCAAAAACCACGGATATAATACCGAAACAGATGCAATGGTAAACTGGGCTACCACTCTAGAGAGAAATTGGCCATCTAAATTTTCGCGAAATACGCATACAAAAAAACCAATTGTTAAAATACACCCAAGAATACTAGAAATTGTAAAATCTGAATTTGGACCATTTCTGGAAACAGATGAAAAAGCTGTAAAATTCAGACTTTGCACCGAATTAAAAAAATTCACGGCCAGGGCAGAAGCCCAAACGAAATATAATAACTTTGCGGCTATAGTCAGAATTTGTTTCATGGGAAGACAAGAACAGGGAAAATGGTCACGAACCTATTTTGACCAGTTAATTTTACTAAGCGAACAGACCTTAGATTTCGAAAATTTCGATCAAATCGGAGAAAAAAATACTCCATTAAAACAAATCAACAATAAAACGGAGTGGTTGAAAAGTATGTTTGAGATAACAGAAACTCACAAAAAAGTGAGTGGGCTAATCAAAACAAGAAAAGCTACGCTCCCAGACGAGGCAAAGCTTAATCAAAAAATAATAACTAATCTCAAGAGAGTAACTGACACCTCAGATGAGGAAAGTAGTGGAGAGGAAAATGAAGTCATTCCCAAAAAGAGAGTTAGAAAAACAAAATTAACAACAATTCTCTGGAGAGAGTTAACGGATAATCTAATTTACGCAGAAATTCTAGAAAAACCATAAAGATAGGAAAAATGAAGAAAATTAAAAATTAATCATATATAATCAAGCTTTTAAAACAAATGTAAAAATTTTTATTTTTTTTCACACAACATTCATCAACATTAAATACACAAATAATACGATTACACAAATATTTTAAAAATTAAAATAACATTCAGATAAAATGAAAACTTAATATGAAAAAACATTCAGTCCAAAAAAAGAGGCTAAATACTGAGTTATCTCCTGAAAAACCCGGAAAAAGGTTCAAAGATAAATGCGCTTATATAGAAAAATCAGAAAAGATTAAATTCAAAAATCATGAACTAAATCATAAAAATCCCGACTTTGAATTCATAGAAACCGAAAAACGCGGAGAGGAACTAAAAAAGTTGGAAAGGAAAGAGTTACTTAAAATAAAAGAGCTTGGCCTCTATCAATCCGACACAGAAATTGAAAAAATAGTAAACAATCTAATCACAGAAGGAAAAATATCAAAATATATACCGAACTCTAAACCAAACAGCCCGGTAACAGCAACCACCTATAGAGACCAGTCACTTTCCTGGCCAAAAACACTGCAAGAATGGCTTAGTTACTCAAACCTCTGTCTAAAACTAGTAGACAAGTTAAAACGTAACGAAATTACTCCAAGATGGAGTCTGGTAAAATATCGAAAGGAGTCGGAATTCAAAGCCGGAATTTTTCATGAATTCGTAGGAATATGGTTAATCACAATTAACCAGCTACCATGTGACAAAATTAAACATAGAACATACACATTAATCCACCGAGGCCTAAATCTCTTTAGAAACCAGGCGAACATTTCAAGAAAAAATTCGCTTAAATATAGAAATCTTGGTAGACTATGTACTGGTCAAACAACAGATTTTCAAAGTCTAAAAATATTCTCAACAATAAACAACTCACTCAAGAGAGGCAATGGCTACAAAATTTGTGGTATTAGACAAAAAATCAGGGTAAACTACCCAATGCTGCTTTCAGAAAGTGGAAAGCAAAAAATCACTTTCCACCAGAAAAATAGCAAAAAAGTCAACCTAAATGCACAAAAGGTAACGGACCAAATCTTAGAATGGCTAGGTACGGGGGCAATCGTCTGGTTAGGACCCTGCGAGGAAATCGAAAGCCCGATAGTCTCAGGCCTGGTACTAGCTAGTAACACAAAAATAACGCCAGAAGGCGAAAAAATCAAATTTCGGGTCTGTATGGACGGAGGGCCATGGACCATCACTAAAACTCACAACCCACCATGTTTACTAAACACTATCGCAGATGTACTTTTGTTTATAAAACCAGGCCAGCTTATGAGCAAGTACGACGACAAAAGTGGCTTTCACCACCTTAAAATGGACCTAGTCTCTAGAGACTATACCCATTTTATATGGGGAGGTCAAACTTTTAGATACGAAGCAGCAGCGTTCGGTATCGGACGCGTCCCAGCCGATTATCAAATGGCGAATTTTGTCGTCATAAACTACCTAAGAAAGTTAAAAATTCCAGCTTTCCTCTATCTCGACGATAGGCTTATCTTAGAGAACGAAACTTCATCTGAAACTCTAGAGAAAATACAAAAGGGAATCGAAGCCCCCAGAAATGCATTAATTGCAAATTTACTAATGACGGCTCACGGGGGTTTTATAAGCAAAAGTAAATCTACTTTCGTTTGTGCAAAACGTTTAGAATTTCTGGGAGCAATCATAGACACCGAAAAATGCACTTTGGAAATCCCAGAAGAAAAGTGGCTAAAATTTAGATCTAATCTAAATGACATCACTTCTAGACAAATAGTGTTCTATAAAGAATTAGAAAAACTTCGAGGCCGGATGTGTTCATTCATAATGATAATCCAGAATATGCAACTCTTTATACGGGAAATCACACGAGCCCTAGTAAATTCGCAAAAAAACGATATCCCATTTATTGAAATAACTTTAGAGCTAAGAACAGAGTTAGAATATTGGAATTGTGACGATATTAAATATATAGACAGAATAAGACCCTGGCTACAGGATACCCCCATTTTTCTAGAAACAGAAATCTGGACTGACGCAAGCGGTTATTCAGGAGGCTGGTTCACCGAATTTGACGGTGAATCGTACTCCTATTATTGGAATAAAGAGCAAGCTGATTTAAATATAGCTACCAAAGAAGCCTTAGCCATACTCGATTATATCAAAAATCACCGTCACAAGCTCGAAAACAAACGAGTCATTTTCAAATGTGACAATATGGCGGTATGGAGCTGTTGGGAAACAGGCGCTAGAGAGAAAACTCTGAATGATGCAATAGTAAAAATCAATTTACTCGCCATTAAGTACAAATTACACCTCAAAATAGAGTGGGTTTCTACCAAAATACAAAAAGCAGATGATGCCTCTAGAGAGTTGGACTATAACGAAGAAATAATAAATCCGAAATGCATAGAATGGCTAGAACTATGTCTATCCAAAAAGCCTAACCTAGATGCATGCGCGACATTTTCGAATAAAAAATATTCACGATATATTTCGAGATACAAGGAAACGGAAAACATTTGGACAAACTTCTTGACGTATACACCTCTAGAGACAGACATTGTGTACATTTTCCCACCAAAAAACGCCCAAACTTTCGTAGCTAAAAAACTATTCACTGAATATAAAAACCGACCTTTTGTGGCCATCTTTCACAAATTCGAAAATTCCCCTTATTTCCTACCATTCGCTCCAAAAAATAGTAGAACAATAAAACTAAATGATAAATTCGAATTCCCTACCCTGACACCCTCAAAAACGAAAAATAAAAATTGGGGTTTTTTTGGACCAAATAAAACTACGCCCAGAACTATCGCAATAATCAACATTCTAAAATTTAATACGAAAATTGTAAAAACATAAACGTTACACAGTCTACAGCTAATATTAAAGCGTTTAATATTTAAAAAAACTCTTTTCCAAATATATCAACCTTCTCAAAAATATATCGATCAAATTAAAAAAAGTAATTAATATATACTAAATATATTCAGAATGGTAAAAGCGGCTAAGTCTCATAAAAAACGAGCTATAAACGTTGACTACAATCAACAACGATTATGCTACAGCGCTACACCTTCAAAACGGCCGATTTTTCCATATGGAAAACCAGCCTATAAACAACCGTTTCACCCAAAACTCCTGAAAACCAACCAGCAAAATTTGGCTATCGGCCCTGACGACGAAATCAGCGATTTTATTTTGGAAACAATGCACAAGGGAATCTCCTTGTTGAAAGCATTAATTCTGAACCCAGAAATAAATCTGTTAGAATTAAAGTCAATAACGACAATAATTATAACATATTTACCTGAGAAGGCCAGGAACCAAGAAGATTTAAGCTGTTTCCCTCTCTGGAGAAAATTCTCTAGATTTCTCTCGAGATCAAACAGAAGAACTTCTTTTTTTCGACTATCTGAGGCCTTACAGGCTATGGGAAAAGAGTTACACCACCTAACAAAAATCTGCGATCAATTAATTCAAAAAATATACCGATTAATTCAAGGAGACACGGGATATATTTTTGATGCAATAGACAGAAACGATTGGGAAAGAGCTCTAGAGACAAAACCAAAAAAGTTCATAATGATCGGTACACTGTACTTTGACAAACTCCAAAAAAAAACCTGTTTCCATTTATGTATCCACAAAAAACCATTTAAATTAAAAACCATAAATGTTTGTTCAAAAACAACATTAAAAAATGCTTAATATTTATATGTGATTGAACAATTAATTTATTAGTTATGTTACTAAAAATGAATATTTTCTGAGAAAATATAATAATTTATTATTATGGGTTTTACCGATCAAAATTTAAAAATTTTTTATGTAAAACAATAACCTAATTAAAATCTAATTTTTCAACTCTTTTCAGAATGTCAAAAGGCGGAATAAAAACTGAAAAATAAACCAGAAAGTTAATTCCCGAAAAATAAACAACTCAAAAAAAGATAATGGGAAAGCGGAGGCAAAACCACCCACGCTCTCTCTCCAAGAAGATAAAGTTAGAATGAGATAATTCCGATAGAGGGCGATCAGTCAAAAAAACTAACGCCTACGCCTTCTCACTTTTAACCAAAAAGACAAACGGAAATATATTCCAAGAAAAAAATTGCGGGAACTAACAAACAAAAATAAAATAACAAAGTTGTCTCTGCACAAACCACCCCAGTATGATATAAACAGGCTCAATTATGTTAAAACGTCAAATTGAAAAATTCCGATTAATAATAAAAATATTAATCAAAAATAAAACTTTCTCTCGAGAATGGCTAAAAAACAAACACCACCGGTTTCTTCAAGCGGCTCCTCAACCAACGCAATAATGGAAAGATGGGACCCTGAAAGACAAACAAGATCCAGTGATACCTCTTTCAATGTAAGAGAGCTATCAGAATACGGATCAGATTCTGGCTCTATTTTTACAGTCTACTCGGAACCTATCACGCAAACTGAAATAGTACTTTCAGCAAATCACGGAATCTGGGACTGGGCCAAAATATACAGAGCCAAAAGATCAGAACAAATTTCCTACAGAGACAGACTAGTCAGAACAATAGAAGACCTTCCAAGGGGACTATGGAAAATAATCAACGAACACATAGTCTTCATCACCAGACTGGAAATAAACTCTAGAGACTAGAAAATAATATCCCGAATTCCAATAAAAATACTCCTGAATAAAGTACGCGTCAAAACGACTCCCTTTTCAGGCTTATTTTTAAAAAAAACAAAGAAACGAAAAAAGGCAAACTACAAACGAAAAACTCCAAAAACAGCTTTTTTCAAAGCTACTAATTAACAATAAAAATTATTAAATCAGATCAAAACAAAAAAAATTGCTCAATTTTAACAAAAAAACATACTATTCACTATTCACTTAAGATAACTACGAAAAGTTTTTCGACTTGTAATAACATGGAAATCGGTTATGATAATGACCCCGAAAGGGATACACCTATGGAGCAAGACACCTACGAAGAGCTCTATCGAAAAGGCGAAGAGTTAAAACAAAAAAATTTAAAATTGTTTAAGCCAATCACATACGAGACAATTTTACCAAGGGAAGTGGCTGAAACGCAGCAAAAACTCGAAAACGTCTGTGAAACTAAATATTATGTAGAAAAATCTCAGGATATCTCGAATAATATAAAAGACACAGATCGCGAGAAAAAACTAGAAAATCAGCTACGATCCGAGGAGGAAAAACTCGAAAAACTACTCGCCAAATTTAAATCTCTAGAGGAAAAATCGGCATTAAATGCTGATGCACTGAAACCTAAGGAAATCACGTTCCTTAAAAAAACCGAAGAAAACTCGCTAAAAAAGTGGTTATCTGAAACCAGGGCACAGCGCCAGCAAGCCTCTAAAAATCGAGTTTCATTAAATTCGATCAGAAGGGGCATGGAGCAAGACCTGAAACTAATGCGTAAAACTTCAAACGGTAACTCCTGGAGACTAAACGAATCGGGACGAATGGTGGCATATTACAAATCTGCCCCAAAATACGTAGTACAAGACCTTAAAAGGTCAAAAGCAGATATCGGTAGAGACATTGCTAAAATGTTCAGTAAATCAGAATCACTGAAAAAACTAAACTTATCCGATGTAACCAAACTTCTGCGTGAATACAAAGAAGTTTGGGAAACAGAGGATACAATGTATCACACCATCACCAAAGCTCTAGAGAACCTAGAAGCCAACAAATCCGACATTTCGAGAATGGGAGTAGTACAGGCAACTTGGGCACTTTTGAGCCAGGAGGTACAGACCAAAGCGGAGAACGCTATGGACACCCTATTTGGCAATGCCACGGCATCATATGAATTTAAACTTCCAGCTCAGGTAGCACAGCGAGCTGAAAAAGTAAAACTCGATGGACGAGGGGAAGCTTTTCTAAGAAAAAAAGCGCAAATAAGAGATCATACAGTGAACTCTAAGTTTCGAACGTTGATAAAAGATACTAGAAATCACGGGCCAAAAAAAGGGGGATACAAAGGTCACAGAGCAAATAAACCTCATGACCAGAAATCATCAAAAAAACCGGCACCTGACCAAAAACAGCAGAAATCATCAGGATACAAGGGAAAAAATTTCATCAAAGATTACGATCCCACCAGAAATAAAAATAAATTTCAAAAACCAACTAACTCTGGAGGAAATAAACGAGATGTCAAAAAAGAGTAAACAAAAACCTTATTTTTAATTGCCAAGTTAATCAAAACGTAATTAATTATAAAAGACATAACCTGACATAAAAATTTCTATAGAGAAAATATTTCAATAAAAACGTTTTTTAATGTTAATAAAAAACACTACACTATATTAACTCTATAACTTTATAATAAAAATTAAATCTATGTTAACAAAAAATTTATTAAGATTGATAATGCTCAACATCGACGACGTAAAAATAAAATCTCTAGAGAAATTCTCAGAGAATCGAAAATTACTACTGAAAAATGTAGTAAAAGAAAAAATCATAAAACCAGACATATTAGAAAGCATGATCAAAAATACAACGGGAAAATTAAAATCAGAACTAAAAAAGTTCAAAAATTCGAACCGACATACAGAAGACATCTGTAACATCGCTAATGCGATAGCTATTGACGAGCAAGAATTACAGCAGGTCGAAAACGCAATAATCAAGTTCCTGACAAAAAATGTTACAAAATAACAAAAAAACTGTTAAAAACTCTCTAGAGATCTCACTACGAATAAAACCGTGGAAAAAATTATAAACAGAACCAATTTTATTTTTAGAATGAAAACAAACAAGCTAGGTAAATCAGATAACGACTACAAAAAAGTGAAATATACATTGGCGAGATTTCTGAAAAATCTAGGAATCAAAAAATGGACAGACATAGATCTCGAGATTGTAGAGAATTTCTCTAGATTCTACATAAAAAATCTAGAAATTAAGCGGAAAAAAGAAAAAAATACGATTAAAGGCTACGTAATACAAAAATTTATTTACATACTTTTGAGAGTTATCGAAGCCGAAACCGGAAAAATGGTAACAAAAGTTATCTCCTCTAGAGTCAAACGAACCATTAAACGATATGCCAGACCCATACTAGCAAAAAACCCACAAATTAAAAATCGAGCTCACGTTTTTAAACTAAAACAAGTCGCTAAAGTTATCGAAAAGCTGTTCAGCAAAAATATAAAAATTTGTAATCAAGCAGCAATTTGTCTTAGTATAACGTTCACAACAGGAGCCAGATTATCTGACGCACTAAATATTTATGTAAAAGATATAAAAGTAGTCAAAAATAAAACGGGAAATTTCATCAAAATCCCACTAAGAAATAGCAAAAACAACCTGTTAGGTATCAAGCCAGAACAATTAACGTTTAAAATCACCTCAAAAAACATAATAAAATTAAATAAAGACCTAGCCACTTTTCTCGAGAGAAAAATGAACAAGAATACGGAATTTTTAGTTAACAATTCCTATAGTAAAAACTCTATGTTAAAAAAATTAACATATCAATTCAAAAAAATAAGCAACGAAATGGGGCTAAAGCAAAAACTAACGGCACACTCCGGTAGAAATACAGTCCTTTTAAACCTTTGTAAATCTAATGTAAATGAGGAATCAAAAAATATTTTTATGAGATGGAACCCTAATAGCAAAATGGCAAGTCACTATAGAGGACTACTCCTAGAATGTTCAGCGGAAGGAGCCGCCGAACAGCTTAATAACCAAAATTTCAATCAGTAATATATTCGACACGAAAACTTTCTTAAAAATACCTATAAACACTATTACTATGTTCAACAAATTCTAAAATTAAAAAAATTATCAAAACACCAGAATTTAGATATGAAAAAAATCCGAGAAGAAACCAGGGTCACCAAAAATTTGATCCTACAAACTCAGATTTTCGAGGATCTAAATTTGTTCACGGAAATTTTCGTGCACAATGCAGAATTCAGACTACTAAGGAGTAAACTGCTCCTACTTCACCAAAATTTGGAAAAAGGCACGCAAAAAACTCTGGTACGAGGCTTACTAGGAATGCTCAAGAGATGGCCAAAGAAAAAAATCTGGTTACGAATCTCAACAATTATAAAAAATTTCACTAGAGAAAACAAAATTAGTTCACTCCAGAAACTAAAAATCATAGAGTGTAACAGATTCGTCGGGCACGCCGACATATTAGCAATCCTCAACAAACCAGAAACTCTCATGATCAAAAACGAGAATTATTAACAAACCCTACATTTTATTAATAAAAACATATTATTAAGAAAACTGATGTTCATTATTTAATAATATTTCGCATTAAATTTGATTAATATTAAGAATGATATCCGAAATAAATCCTTTAGAAATAATAATGATGATAACAACTGACGACAAAAAGGGATATTGTCTCTGGAGAAAAAATTGGATAAGTTATTCAAAAGCAAACGATATAATCATTGCATTCATAAAAAACCTGGATATAAAAATCCAAAACATACAAGAAAACCATTATATTATGGCAGCTATTGCCCGGAAAAATAATAAAACTACGGAGGAAATTAATATAATGAGGTGCTGGGATGAAACGGTAGATTATCCCAACTTCGCAAAAAATACAAAAATTGGCATTTTTGAATTATTTTCGCAAGACACTATACTAGTCGCCAAACAAACAATCCTACTCGCGAATTTTCTCAATACATCAAGAAAAACGGGAAAATACGCGATTAAAATAAATTAATCTCTCACTTCAAAATAAATATAACTCTAGAGAACAGCAAAACATTTTGGATATTTAAAATAAATAATATATCGTTAAAATAAAAACTATCTTATTTTAGATATCTGGAAATGTTTAGCCAATTTCAAAAAATGAAAATAAAAGTAGAGCCTCTACTCAACAATCCAACCGCCAGAAAAATTTTAAGAGAATCATTTATACAAAGCGGGGATGACACAAGCAAAAACACCCTTATCAAAGGATTAGACTTCCACTATCTAGATCTAACAATCCCATACGGGCAGCTTAAACTACTACAAGGAAATATAGAGAAAAGTTCCCAAAAACAATTTCGCTGGTACGCCCTAAAAACTATAGGGCTACTAATTCACAAAATAGAAAATTTCGAAATCTCTAGAGAAAAATTATCACGAGACCCAACTTTAGAAGCTAACTTTAGAGAAATCAAAAATTTGGTCACTAATTTAAGGGGTAAGATACTAGACCACGCAGGCCCAAGAGCCTTTAATGAGACACAGGTGTCAGCTTCAACCCTAAACCTGGCGCTAAAATCTATTCCAGTTCAGGAAATTGAAGACACCTGTAAACTAGTGCTAAATAAATTAAACAACTTCTGGCAAAATGAAATTTTTGTAGAATTCCAAGAGGTAAAAACAACTTTTCATTCAGAAAATATAATTTGCACCACAGACCAAAAATGGGTAGGCTTTCTCGACAATATCACAGAAATGCTAATTTACAATAACGGACAACGAGAATTCAAAAATATTCTAATAACCGAAAATACTGTAATTGAGATGAAAAATAAAGAAAAAATCCATACAAGCTGGGAAAATTTGAAATACGAAAACGGACAAAAAGTGGGAAGTGATATAGAGGAGGTCTACCTTATCGTGAAGACAAAAACCAAATCTGAAACATCTCAAGAGAAAAAATCCCAAAATACCTCTTACAAAAACAAAAATCTCCCATACGATATTTAGGAACAATATATTTCTTAAAATTTACAACACCTATGCTATGAAATAAATATGCAATAACAAAACCGAACTAGTATTTCGAATTATCATGTATTTCTCTAGGGAAACATAACAATTTTATTTACAAAAAATGCGTCAATTAGTCAGCAGAAATACAAAAAGGGCAGAAAAATCAAGGAAAGGCTAAAGCCACTTCTTGCAAAACACAGCCATCTCATACAAATTTTTATGGAGGTCCACGTAGGTGAGACTCCGTCCAGGACACTTCTCGTAACATCTCGGACATCTCTCGGAAGGAGACTCGGGGAAATTTCTGGTTATAATCAGCGCGATGATTCTCTAGAGTATCATAAATCTCACGGCCACGAATTCTAGTCGGGTAGGCCATCAAAAGCTCGCTCTGCAAAACCAAATAACCAGCACAAACCCTTCGAGGGCGCAAATCACGAATAATATAGAAATACGCATCAGGTATTTCTCTTCGGACAGTTCCATTATAAATCAAAAAGGACTCCATTAGGCGATAAACTTTAATTCGCTCCTCAATGTGAGTCAAAAGCCACTGATACCGATTAGCTGGCAAGACGAACATAGACCAAGCATCAGAATAAGCTCTGGCATTCACGAGAGACCCCATACTATTCACGGCAGAAACTTGAAAATGTCCACCTAACGCGGTAGACATTCGTACACCGCCAACATTCAACACTTGTGGTGAACTTCGAGAGTCTTCCATGATATTTAAAAAAAAAATATTACTTTATCTCTAGAGATCAAAATCTAGATATGACGATAAATAAATTTCTGTTCTCAGAGGCACCCAAAACGGGAAAAATCGATAACGATCAGGTGGTCTCGAAACCAATTACGAAGGTTCAAATTAACCTACACTAAAAAGTCTGGGAGGAATACACCCTATATTGAAATCACCCACGTAATCCGTTAAAAGTCTAGAAAATGGTTACAAGAATAACGAGTATGGCTAAAAAACTAACGACAGAGGAGTTTCCTAAATAAAAAATGTAAACCTTTTTAACAAAAATACTCTATAGAGATATAATTTAAGCAAAGAAAAACTACAAAAATAAGCAGGATAAAAACAAAATAAAAATACTAAATATGAATAATATATGGTAAAAAACGGTATATATATAACCACAGTAGTTTTGCTGTAAAGGTTTATATATTGCCAACTCCTAAAGTACCCAACCAACAGCACCACAAGATGACTATTACACCACCTATTATCTACAGGTGTTGTTGGCTGTTATGGTACAAAGAGTAAAACCAAGACCACACTCAATAACAGAGCCGGTCGAGATTTACCCTTAATCCCACTCACTGTCCCCTTAACGCGTTCTAGATTGTGCGATTTCGAAGCAAAACAAGTTTCGCTTCATTTCTCGCACTTCGCAAATTTTCGAAGAACTGGTTATAGCACCACCTTAAATAATAGGACGATCTATAAAAGACCCGAGGCTCGAGGGAAACTACCATCAAGGTAGTTTTAGGTATTTTTTTGATACCCGCCCTTCCATCCCTTAAAAACAAAAAAAGTACCATAACAGTCAACGCACCTTACGGCGATGACTATTACACCACCTATTATCTACAGGTGTTGTTGGCTGTTATGGTACCTCGCCCCAAGTCTATCGAGAACATTTCTAGAATTCCAAGTTCGAAAATTGATAAATTATTTTCATGCGCGAGATAATCCATGGTTTTAAAAAAGATTATTTTACATGAGAATGGTGATAAAAACACTCACTTTTTTTTGTGGATTTACACCCAAATTGGTGACGGTTTAATACTACAAGTTTTAAAATGTCAAATTAAGCTGTTATTTGTATTACTTATGCACTTAATTGTGTGAATCGTGGTAAAAAGAAAGATTTTTGTATTAACATTTAATGCCTTTATTTTATGTTTTTTTATAAATTGTTTTCATACGATTGTAGCAAAGTATTTAAATTACTTTATTGGGTTTTTTCGAGGCACAAATATATATTATTTATTTGCTATCAAAAATAGTTTTTTTACAACATGTTTCGAATTTTATTCTGTTCTCTCTCATTACCTGAAGAGGAATAAAATTCGAAACATGTTGTAAAAAAACTATTTTTAATAGCAAATAAATAATATATATTTGAATTACATTATTAACAAATATAAGGTTATACGCTTGATTTAAACAGCATGGTCACGCGTGACCATATGATTCTGTGGTTCCAGAAGTAGTTTGCAATTCTGGGAGTTAACTCCTGTTAGCAGAAAAAAACAATGATCGCTCTTAATTAGACGCCTTTTAGAGCTGCAAAACTGAAGGCATGAAAATTTTACCTTCAAATCAATATTTTTTTGAAAAATTTCAAAAACGAAAAAATCCTACGTCTTAAAATGACCAGAAAAAAAATCTATACAAGATAGCTTAAAACATTGATGCTCATTTTTGAGTTTTGAAATTCCTTATTTCAAATCATCTCTGTGTGGGCGTAGGTGTGATTGAATCAGATTGCCGTGATTTGTAAAATGACCCTGAATAGTTGCTCTACAAGTTTAAAAAGTATTCGGAGTACCACCTAAGGTCCACCTTTGCCAGTTTGTCGAGAAACGGCCTGGTAAAAAGACCAGATCAGCGACACCGACTCCTTAACATCTCAGACGCGCTGCAAAATAAAATCACATTTTGTCGAAATTTGCCAGATTTCTAGTAGTTCCTTAAATAAATCAAATGCTTCCACAGAAAATTTCTCATGACAATTGTTTTCAGATTATTTTCATAGAATTCATAAAAATAACAAGGTTTCAGGTAAACCAATGTCAAGATGTTTTAGTCTTATTTTTTTTTATTTCTGAAAATTTTAATTACTGATCCCTCAGATGGCGCTTTTCAAAGAATTCTGGATTTCAAGAAATCTATGTCAGTAGTGCCATCACATTTGATAAAAAGTCGAGATTTTTGTGGTAATCACCAGGTGGCTATCATAATACCGTATCAATAATACTGGCCAAAATTTGTATCATTTTTGGGTTCTGTTATTTGTACACCAACTACACTCTAATCGAAAAGCATTTCAATTATACCGTATCTCCGTGGTGCAAGACCTGTTTACTTCAAACAGTTTGAAATCAAACTACTTGAAAAAACAATCAATAAGCAGGAGTTTTTAACTCAGTCGTTAACAGAAGTTATCAAAGCATGGTAACAGTGATTATATAAAAAACATTGATAAATATGAAAAAATGCTTTATTTTGTAAGAGTGAAAGTTTGATAATGATATTTTCCAGGTTTTTTGGCCACTTGTTTCCAAAATTGAGTTGATTTGCGTTGTCCAGCAGCCCCAATGGTCATTCTTCCAATAACTTTCTCTGCACTCGAATTAAAAAGTAGTATATTTGTCTCTTTTACTTGTATCGTTACCATTGTTTTATCAAAAAAGTCTTCTACAAATCGATTGATTGTAAAGCAATGGTTAAATTCTGGTGAAGTGGCTTTAGGAACTCTGGAAGAGGGTGACCTTTCTGGAGATTTTTTTGTATAAGGTGTGATCGAACAAGAAAGCCGGGGATTTTTTACCCAAAATGGTAGATTAAAACAGTTTTGAACTATGATTTCCAGTAATTGTTTGTCATCTTTGAACCTTGCAGCTATTCTTATTCCTCCACGGTAAAGTTGCATACGTCTTTGTAGTTTAGAATAATTTCGATCAAGGAAAGTATTTTGGAGGGGCTTCAGGGCATTCATAGTAGGTATGAGAGATTTTCCTTTCCAAATTGATTTATTTTTTCCGAATAGTACCCTTTCTTTTATCGTAAACTTCAAACTGCGAATTGTTTCAGTTTTTATGTCAACTGGCTTGAATAAAAGTACCATGTATTCACTTCCGAGATTGTTTCTATCGAATGGTTCAAGGTGTAGCGTTTTCTTGCCTGGCTTAATTTTGACTCTAAGGAAGGGGTGCTCGAAGGGGTTGATGTGGAAATAAATTTAAATTTACAAGCTCTCTGTATCAGAGTCCCTGGTATTAAACTTGAAATATCATCCATAATCCCCGGGAAATTCCCACCCTGATGGAGTTGATGTTGCTGATTAGGCTGTATTTTGAAGATTTTCGACGTGGTTTCTTGGTAAACCGGCTAATGTGGTATTTCAAAAACTTGCTCAACTAAAAGAACAAGCCTTCGAAATCATTTCGGCACCAATTGTAATCTGATACAGTCCAACTTACGCCCACACAGGAAACTTGAATAAGCCTTCCCAAAAAAACTAAAGCGCGGGAGTACACCCCAACTCCGTGGAACTTTTTTTCGCAAAAAATAGTGGGGGGCGTGAAGCGTAGGTAGGTGGGGGGCGTTGCGTAGGGGGCACAATGGGGCTCAAGAGCAATTTAAAGAGGCGCATAAAATGTGGGCAAAATTTATCAGTTTAAAAAAAAAATTAAAGAAAGATAATTATGTTAGAAAGTTATATTAAACTTTATACTGTATGACATATAACCAAATACGATTTCAGAATATATTTCCGTATTAAGGGAGTACCCCTCGTGGGTAAACACGATTTTGTGTTTTTTGAGCTTGTTTACTGGACGATTTGAAATAAGGAATTTCAAAAATAAAAAATCGGTTTTAATGTGTTCAAGCTATCTTGTAGAGAATTTTTTTCTGGTCATTTTAAGACCCAGGATTTTTTTTTATGTAAAATTAAAAAAAAAATCGATTTTGAGGTCAATTTTTCGTGATTTTACAGGTAGTATGTGATCTAGTTCTAGCGAAGCCGTATGAAGTGCTAGAAGGCTGATTTTTTGGCCAGTGTAAATTAAGCGTTTTTTGGTTACTCATTTTTTAAATTGAGGGTCGGCGACCAATATTTTACCTCTAATGACCGGTCAAAGTTCAAGGTCAATCTCAAGTGCATCGTATAGACTTGAGAGTACCCCAAAAGAATCGGAAGAGTCGACTTTCTGATAAGCGTATTAGAAACTATGGGTCAATTATATACTGTTAGTTTGCTAGAGTACAAAAACTGGTCAACACTCAAGGTCAATCTTAAGTCCAGTTCTGCCTCTCTAGCGACCTTACGGTATATAATTGACCCATAGTTGCTAATACGTTCATAAGAAAGTCGACCCTTTCGATTTTTTTGGGGGTACTAACTAAGTCTATACGATGAACTTGAGATTGACTTTGAACTCTGACAGGTCATTAGAGGTCAAATATTGGTCGCCGACCCTCCATCAAAAAAATGGGTGACCGAAAAACGCTGTTTTTTCACTGGCCGAAAAATCAGCCTTTTAGCACTTCATACGGATCGATGTTATTTTAACGTATTTGTGCGATTTTTTTCTGGTATTTTAAGGACGCTGGATTTTTATTTTTATGAAAATTGGTCAAAAAAATCGATTTTTAAGGTCAAATTTTTCGTGATTTTACAGTAAATGTGAATCCAGTTCTAGCTAGGCCGTTATGAAGTGCGTAGAGGTGTTTTTTGGCCAGTTGAAAATTAGCGTTTTTCGGCTACCGTTTTTTCTTGAGAAGGTCCGAGCGACCATATTTTGTCTCTAATGACCGGTCTAAAGTTTCAGTCAATCTCAAGCTTCATTCGTATTAGACTTGTTAGTCCCCAAAGATCGGGCTAAGGGTCGGACTTCTAATGAACGTATGGGGAAACTATGGGTCAATAATGTACTGAGCTGGTCGCGGCGAGAGCAAAAAACTGGTTCAACACCAGGTTCAACCTCCAAGTTCATCGCTATAGACTTGTTAAGTACCCCTAAAAGAATCGGACGGGGTCGACTTTCGGATTGAACCGTATTAGCAACTTGGGTCAATTTATAGTACTGAAAGGTTCGCTAGAGAGCAAAAACTTAAAGAGCAAAAAGTTTTTGCTCTCTAGCGAACCTTCAGTACATTATTCGCTAGCATGGATCAGATTTACCTGTAAAATCACGAAAAATTGACCTTAAAATCGATTTTTTATGAAATTTTTAATAAAAACAAATCCTACGTCTTTAAAATGACCAGAAAAAAACGTCCTTCTCTACGAAGATAAGGTTAACACATCAGATTACCACATTTTTGGTTTTGACTAATTTTTTCTTATTTCAATCGTCTGGTTGTGGCTGGGATAAAAATAATAAGAATTGTAAGAAGATACAGCGGTACTATCCAAATGCAATTTATTAAATTTTGTTCAAGATTTTTGTCAAAATATCATCGTAAAAAGATCCTTTTAATTGCGAGAAAATAAAGTTTTGAGTCCAAAATATTTTGAAAAAACCCGTCGAAAAAAAATCGCCAAAGACATAGATTAAGTTTCACTGACGACATTGTAGTGTACCCATGCTTTGCGTGGTCTCGCGTAGAGACCTTAATCTTCATGTTTTTATCTCGCGTTTTTTAATTTCGCTCTTTGTATTTTTAACATACGTGTGTCAATCTTTGACCGAAATATAAGGACTGTTTATTTCTGTCCTTATAATTTTTTTGTCGGGATGTTCAAAGATATTGCATCATTTAGCGCTACTCTGATGGTGAATTTCGACCAACAAAAAAAGGGCTTAAGAAGATTAAACATTCACGATAGAAAATATGTCATGTTTTATCTGACCAATACCGACCAATCAGAACCTTGACCATCGTTTTCTAGATTTTCATGATAATTATCAATTAAAAACAATCTGGTCACGTGACATCATCTAATCAGGTGCGTGGCTTCGGCTCTCGCCTTTACTTGATTTGTCTCTCGTCGGTCTGTGGAGTCCCCTCTTAACAAGATCTACTGTCAGTTTTGCCAAATTCGAAAATTGCCATGGAGTCCCTCTTATCTTTGAATAACCTTGTATTTACATTGGGTTCCACCATGTGTAGTCTTAAGATTATTCGCCCTGGCGTTTGAAATTAAGGAATTTCAAAAATAAAAAATCGGTTTCTTAATGCGTGCTGTCGTGTTCTCTTGTACCGCGAATTTTTGTTTTTTTTGTGAGCGCTCCTTTACTTAGCGATTTTTTTTTATGTAAAATTTTCAAAAAAAATCGATTTAAGGTCATTTTTTCCGTGTTTTCAGAGTAGTATGTGATCCATTCCGAAGCCGTGTTGGAAGTACTGAGGCTGATTTGGCCAGTGAAAATTAAGCGTTTTTCCGGTTACCCGATTTTTTTGATTGTCAGGGTCCGCGACCAAATATTTGACCTTCTAATGACCGGGGTCAAAGTTCAAGGTCAATTTCAAGTTCATCGTATAACTTGTAAGGAATTGGAAGGGTCGACTTTCTGATGAACGTTATTGCAACTTATGGGTCATAATGTACGAAAGGTCGGCTGAGGCAAAAACTGGCCAAAAAGATTCAGCCTTCTAGTTACTTCTACGGCTTCGCTAGAACTGGATCACATAACGTACCTGTAAAATACCGAAAAATTAGACCTCAAAATCGATTTTTTTTTTTAATATTTACATAAAAAAAATCCTGGGTCTTAAAATGACCAGAAAAAAATTCTCTTACAAGATTAGCTGAACACATTAAAAACGATTTTTATTTTTGAAATTCCATTATTTCAAATCGTTCCATAATACAAGCTCAAAAACACAAAATTTCGTGTTTACCCACGAGGCGGTAACTCCCTTTATCGGAAAATTCTTGAACGGTATTTGGTTATTATGTCATACCAGTATAAGTTTAATATTAACTTTCTACATAATTATCTTTTGCTTTAATTTTTTATTTTTAAACTGATAAAGTTTTGCCACATTTTTATGCGCCTCTTTTACATTGCTCTTGAGCCCCATTGTGCCCCTACGCAACGCCCCCCCACCTACCTACGCTTCACGCCCCCGCACTATTTTTTTTGCGAAAAATAGTTCCACGGAGTTGGGGTTTTGTACTAGAGTGTACACCTATTGGAGCTAAAACATGAGACTAAGAGAGTTTATAAAAAACTGAGGGGAAGCAATTCATAACGATTTTTGCAAAATATAAAAAAAAAAAAAAAAAAAATTTTGAAAATGTTTCAGATTTTTTTCAAAATTTTTCAAAATCTTCGATTTTCAAATGACCGACGTGGAATCATTATGGGCATCAAACGATAGAGAACAAATTTTAAGAGTTTTGCTGAAAAATAAATTTTGAAAAATTCTTGTTTTTTCTTTAAATTATGCGGTACACAAAATGCATTTTTTTTTGTGATGGAGTCATTGAGTTGGCTGTAAAACCGGGAGTTGACATCAAACAACCGGAAATTGATTCCGTTTGAAGCAAAGGTCCTAAAGAGAGTCTTGCAAAATTTCAAATTTTCTGAATAATTTTAACCCGGGGGCTTTTGCTTTCAATTTGAAAATATGTCTTTTTTGTTTATTTTTTTAGCTATTTTTTGATATGTTTCGCTCTATCAACAATGTTCATCAAACACCGGAATTGATTCCGTTTTGAGAAAATGTCTTATAGAAGAGTCTTGCATATTTTCTGAAATTTTAAACCAGAGGGCTATTGCCTTTCAATTGAAAATATGTATGGGGTTTGCTTATTTTTCAGCAATTCTCAATTACTTGGGTCCCTTCTTTGAAAATTTTTCGCATCCCGCTTAAGGGTAGCGGTCGCACTCTTTTGAGGGTACTTTGAAGGTGTAAAAATAGGCGAGCGGAGCATGCTTAGGAACACTCAGAAGCATTGACTTATGAATTTATGCGACCGCTTACCCTCCTTAAATTAATTTTTTAGTTGTTATCCTATAGCGTATATCGAGTTATCCATTATATTTTTTTGATTATCTAGTTTGGTTTTGTTCGAATTTCAAAGAATTTTCAGGCCTACAAATTTGTCCCGTGATCTTGAATATCTCTCAGTTTATTTCTAAATACTTAAAACTCATGTTGTAAATTTTTAAATGATTTTCAGCATCCAAAAAGTTAAAAACCAATAATACAAAATTCTTTGTAATATAAGAATTTGTGAATTCTTGGAAAGTCGCTTTCTATAGAAGGAAGAAGGTGTAGTAAAGCTTAACAGCGGACTACAGGACTTACTTTCGAAAGTGGGACTCAATAAGTAGTATAGATGAAGGGGTGGGAGTGGTTAATACTTAGAGATCTTCACTTATTGATTGTAAGACGGCTACTCAAGTCCTGCTCTCAGTTCGTGATATTGGAGACTGTTCGTTGACTTGTAACTAATCTCTAAAGCGGAATTGAGAGAGTGTCAGGCTACAAACATTTAGAGCACAGTTTTCTCAGCAAGTTATCGTGCAGTGTTGATAATTGCCGAAACCAAAAGTGAGATCGAGCATCTCACGTGCATTTCTATTTTCCACCACCATTTTCAGATAAAAAAGTAGACACGTGTTATCCGACGAACTAAAAATAGTCGGCGACTCCTTGTGAATCTCAAAAGGCGACTTCAGGGAAGTTTGATGTGGACAAAAAATTACACGCCGTGAGCATAGTGAAAATGACTTTATTTTGGCTTGTAATACTCTATTCCAAAATTTTTTAAGAAATTTCGACACTTTTTCAAATAAAATTTGTGGCCCTGAGGACATAGAAGGGACCCGTTTTTATAAAGTCTACAACCAAATTCGACGTATTTTCTCCGCTCTTCGAACTTAGAAATACAGTCAGGCCTATTGGCTGTTAAAAATCTTATCAAATAGCGTGGGCTTTTTGGCGCGCTTTTTCTCGATTTTGTGTATTTTACGTGCTTCAGGTTTTGATGACTTTGGCAGGCTGTGACCTCGTTTTAATTGATAATAACCAGATAATTGTGTTACACTCGGTAATGTTCATGGCGAACTATATTTCAGAGAATTATAAACTATCTAGATAACGATATAATGATTATACTGTTCTATCTATTCAAGTGCCAGAATTCATTATGCTACTTTTGCTCAATGCAAATGCTATCCGTAAGAAACTGATGGGCAAATTAAATTATTTTTTTGCTATTTGACATTTTCTTTGACTATCCAATTTAAGGTCAGAGATCATTTATAACAATCAGAGTGTAGAAGATCCGTTACAAAAGTTACAGGCGTATGATCATTTAAAAAGTACGAGTGTAAATAATCTTTCAAGTTAGAGTGTAAAATATGTTAAATAAGTTCGTAGTGGTAAAGTTCTTCAATAAAGTACGTGAGTATAAAATCCTTTATAAAAGTTACGAGTGTTAAGAAGGAGTAAACTCAGCTTTAATGATCTACTCGCTTGGTAAGCGTATCAAAATTTTTTTATCTTGGCCCTTTTCGAGTTTCTCGGCAAGCTCCCCCACTTTTGACCACAATTAAAACCGGACACATTAAAATTTCCTTCTCGCATTCTCTTGACCGAAGAATTTTCACCTGTCGTCTACCACTTTCGGTCACAAATCTTTCACTATTCTTTCTTTTCTTCGGAATAATTGTCATTGGACAGAGTAGTTGATAGTCACAAAATAGCTTCTCCACATTTTCTATTCTCAAATGATTCCCAGGTGAAATTACACATTATAACGTGTCATCCATATTGATTATTATGGTCTTAAGAGCTGAGAATTCTAACGTCTGGACTAGGCAAGACGTGCGACACAGGACTAGCCGAGAACTCAACAAGGGACTAGGCGAGGAACTTGCAAGAACTAGGCGGATCACAAAGGACTAGGGACGAGCAATCTTTGGACAAGAAACTATATGCGAGAACTCGACAAGGACTCAACGAGAATCAAAAGGACTTAGTGCTGCTGACAAGACCAAGAGCAGATGAACTCAACAAGGCTAAGGCAGGACTCGAACAGGACTAGACAAAAAACTCGACAAGGAATACGCAAGACTATGGCAAGAACTCGACAAGGACATAGAAAGAATCTCGGCTTAGGACTTTTGCGATATTGTAAGTTTATTCTCTTTTATGTGACATTAAAGTACCTATCTCTAAATCCGATTAATTCTATGTTAGCGGCGCCTTCCCTTCAGTATAAATCATCTGAATTGACCAAGTGAATTTTTTTTTAAAAATTAAAACAAAAAATTTTTAGATCTTTGTTATATATTTAAGCCTATGATTGAGAAAACCTGTAATAAGATATAAAGCATATTGTGAGCCCTGAGAAGAAATAAACACGACATAATTAAACAAAAATCGGGACGAACTTTAGTTCATTGTTCGAGTATTTGTCCTATATTTGTGTGCGAGTTATTGCTTCGTCCAGTGTGTACGGTCAGTGTGGTCCTTTGTTCGAGTTCTTGCCAATAGTACCTTGTCAAGTTCGGCCATGTAGTTCTTGACGTGAAGTTTCTGGCCTTGTCTTCAAGTTCTTTCGCCTAAGTCCTTGCATCGATTCTTTCATTTGAATTCTAACTCATGCGCAAACATAATAATCTTGAATGTTTATTTCTAACATTTTTCACCTATACAGATAACAGTCTTGTGTAACTATTATCTGAATAAACGATGAGTGATATATTAAACTAAAAAGATAGAGCAGTAAATGCTCGTATCTATTTAGTTCATTCAAAGACAAACGGACAAAAGTTGTCAAATTTTCCAATATTTTTGTATTATTCTCTGTACCTACAATTCTATCAAATGGGATTACTGAGTACCGAAATAGGTTTTTTGTATGCTCCATAAAACTCAAAAGCTCACAAGTTATTTTATACTCATAAACATGATGTTATGAGAAGACAAGGATGTGCAAAATTTTTTTGATGAAAGATTTCAAATTATTGTCAAACAATTTTCATGTATTATTAAATGCCTATATTTAAATCTAACTCAAAATTTGGCATAGTACTTCTTTAAAGAAGACGGTTACCAAAATGGGCTTTATTCTTAGATGCGTTAATTAAGTTAAGACTCATAACAACTATACTAGTAATAAAGATGCTTCGAATGCAACTTGTACCAAAATATTTTCATCAATGTCAAAAATCAAATTATTTGATTTTTTTTTGGTTTTATATAAAACTTTTCAAATATATGACCTTTATTGTACTTTTGTTTTTGCATAGTTTTTTTGTCTGTGGGATATAAAGTTTCTAATTATCAAACCCATGAGTTGGTCAGTTTGTAACAGCAAAAATTATTCAAAGAGGGCCAAATGTCTCTTGAGAATTTGCCTGAAAAATAGACCAAAAAATTACATATTTTTCAATTCTGAAAGCAATAGCCCCCTGGGTTTAAAATTCAGAAAATGGTTGAAATTTTGCAAGGCTCGTTCTGATGGACCTTTTCTTTTACAAAACGAGCATATTTCCGGTTGTTTTGATGTCAACTTTTCCGGTTAATATAGAGCGGAAACATATTCCAAAAATAGCTAAAAAATTAGCCAAAATGGACAGTTTTTCAACTTTGAAAGCAATAAAGGCCCCTGTGGGCTATTAATGAAATTTCAGAAAATTTTTTGAAATTTTGCAAGACTCTTTTACGGACCTTTTCTTCAAGACGAATCATTTCCGGTTGTTGTGATGTTCAACTATCGGTGTTTAACAAGCTGGTTTCGTGGTCACCTGTATCTATTGTTGGTCATTTTAGACACAAGGAGTTAAATTTTGAAATTGTATAAGCCAATTTTTTGTTCGCAATTAACGTAAGGAACAAGATGAATGGATAAAAAGATAAATTGCTTTCCATTTTTTCGAACTTTTATTCTCAGTCAAATACAGAATATTCTAGGTGATCACCTCTCTGGGTGTCTTACAGTACCCAGTGTAATCCGCGCTTTAGTTTTTTAGGGTATAAGGTGGGCTTATTCAAGATTTCTCTTGTGTTGTGGCGTAATAAGTGTTGGTTATTGATTTAATCAAGATTACAATTGGTGCCGAAATGATTTCGAAGGTATGTTCGGTTGTGAGCAAGTTTTTTGAAATACCACATTAAGCCGGTTTTTTTACCCAAGAACCCACGTCGAAAATCTTCAAAATACAGCGTAAATCCTTAGCAAACATTTCAACTTCCTTTAAGGGTGGGGAAATTTCCCAGTTGAGGATTATGGATGATATTTCAGTTAATACCAGGGTACTACTGATACCCCAGTGAGAGCTATGATAAAGTTTGAAATTTTTATTTTCCACACTCAAACCCCTTCTGACCGCCCTCACATATCATTTAGCGTCAAAAGTTATAGCCAGGCAGAAATGAAAAAAGCGGCTAACACCTTGAATCTATTCGTAGAATTGAACAATCTCGGAAGTGAATACATAGGTACTTTTATCAAGCTCAGTTGACATAAAAAAAGACTGAAACAATTTCGCCGTTTGAAGTTGTACGATAAAAGAAAGGGGTACTAATCGGAAAAATAAATCACATTTGGTAAGGACAATTCTCTCATACCTACTAATGAAATGCCTTGAAGTCCCCTCCAAATACTTTCTTAGATTTCAGAATTTTTCTCTAAAAACTACCCAGACGTAATGGCCTACCTTTTACCGTGGCAGGAAGTCGCGTGAGATGCAAAGGTATCACAAGAAGTTGGACAAACATTGAACTTTGGAAATCACTCAGCTTGTCAACAAACTGTTTATATATGTTCTACCCAATTTAATTGCGTGATCTAAATGAAAATCCCTGTGCCTTTCTTGTTCGTAGTCTTACACTTTTAATACACATCGATTATTCTCCTCAGAGAGAAGTCCCCTCTTCCGAGGGTTCCTAAGCCAGACTTCCACCAGAAATTTAACCATTCTTTACAATCATCGTCTTCTCGGCGCAGACTTTTTTGATAAAAACAAATGGTAACGATACAAGTAAGAAGTGAGACACCCCGTAAACTACTTTTTAATTTCTAGTGCAGAGAAAGTTGGGGAGAATGGGACCTTGGGGCTGCTGGACAACGCAACATCAGCTCCAATATTTTTGGGGAAATAACATAAGTGGCCAAACACGTGAGAGAAGGATGTCTTATTAAACTTTCACTCTTTACAAAATAAGAGCATTTTTTCATATTTTCAATGTTTTTTAGTGTAATCACTGTACCATTGCTTTTGTATTCAACTTTACTAAGTATAGAGGAACTGAGTTCGTTAATAACTCGGGGCTGCTTCAGATTCTACATACCTTTGATTGTTTTTCAACGTAGAACTATATAGATTTCAAAGTACTGTGTTTTCCGGATAGTAAACAGTGTCTATAGACGACTCATCGGAGATACGCGTTCTATTGAATGCTTTGTCGTTATTTAGTGAGACTGTTAGTTGTGTACAAATAACAAACCAAAAATAGATACAAATTTGGCCAGCTATTCTTCTATAACAAGTGGCTATTATTTGATAGTTTCCACCTGGTCGATTACCACAAATTAAAATCTGCGATCCTCTTTTATAATGTGATGCACTACTGACCTCTAGATTTCTATGACAGATCCAGCCAAATTCTCTTTGTTACTCTCTTCTCTTTGGTTTTNATTTACCTGTAAAATCACGAAAAATTGACCTTAAAATCGATTTTTTTTTGAAAATTTTTCATAAAAAAAAAAATCCTACGTCTTAAAATGACCAGAAAAAAATTCTCTACAAGATAGGTTAAAAACATCGATACCCATTTTTGAGTTTTGAAATTTCTTATTTCAAATCATCCCAGTACAAACAATCCATTAGAGCCAGCTTTTTCAAAAAAAAATTTTTGTCTGAGAAAATCACTGAAAACCGAAAAAACAAATTAACGAAAATTGAACGAAAGAAAAATTGTCTGTCAAAAACAAAATTTCGAGAATCTGGATCTAATGGATTGTTTATACTGTTGCTCCAGAGCCGGACATAAAAAAATGAAAACTGTAGGAGGAGATATCTTTTTAGAGTTTTTTGGGGAGGCTTATTCAAGTTTCTTGTGTGGACGTAAGTTGGATTGTATCAGATTACAATTACGACTGAAATGATCTAGAAGCCTTGTTCTTCAAGTTCAGCAAGTTTTTTAAATACCACATTGGCCAGTTTAACGAGAAACCACGTCGAAAATCTTCAAAATTCAGCCTAATCAGCAACACCCACTCCCTTAACCCCGGTACTAGCAGACGATTTGAAATAAGGAATTTCAAAAATAAAAAATCGGTTTTAATGTGTTCAAGCTA